>LPNX010662539.1:68748-90710 GCA_001517045.1 Pseudotsuga menziesii
CATTTAAAAATATATATATATATATATATGTATATAAAACGTATCCTACGTGTCCTGATTCCGGGGTCACCGTACCCGTGTCGGACACCTCGAATCCCCGTGTCCTTCGTGTCCCGTGTCCCCGTGTCAGGTGACTTAGGTTTCATAGTGGATAGTGCTATGGTGTCCATTGTTTGTCACGGGAATGTATTAAATGTGTGTAATTGAGTTGGAGCCTCGGACTTTGCCATGGACATTTACAGTAAAATATAGTCTCTTCACCTGAATGTAGCAGCTAGGTTTCTGCAGCTTATATATTCTTCATGCATAAATATTCAGACACTATCATTCTTATATTTGAAAGATTGAAATTCACCCTTGGTATTACTAATAATGACAAGATCATTATTAATGACATGTGTGTGTAGTGACGTAGTAGGGCTGCCTGTTTCTTGCCTCAGAGAAAGTATTGTCTTCATGTCCTCCAATGGGACTAAACTACTAGTGCTTATACATGGATATAGTTGACACCAAAATGCTAATACAATTTTGATATTTGTGTCCATGAATGTGTAGTTGGAAGATTACAAGTCCCTTTTGTTGTAGTGCAATGTTTTAGAAAGATTTACAGCATGAACAATTAATGATTGTTCCTTCCGTGTCTGTGAATTGAGCTTATAATGATTGGAGTGTACTTCACTTGATAAACTATTCGCTTAATGTTCTACACTTGACAACACCTATTGAAGTCTCCATTAAATTTACCAGAAGGAATCTTGGTTTGTCTATGGCTATCCTCATTGGTTCTATTTAGTGTGCTCCCAGATTTTTAAATATGTGCTCTCTATTCCATATAAATTGTCTTCTTCTGTATATCTGAGTTAAGTAGCATACTGGAGTTTCTGGAAACTCATCTTTGTAGTTTGTTGTATCGAGGAGTATATTCTCTATGGTTGTTTTGTGCTTGTATCATTGTTCTTGTATTGGTCATCTCTTATAGGTTTTGTCCATTCTTTTGCTTATCAAGTGTATGCTTTAGGAAAAATGGATTCTGCTTATCTAGTCATTGAGATGTATGTATTTCGCAGAAGGTTGCATTCATAAACCATCTGATATCCTGACAGGAAGGAGATTTATGTTAATACTATATATATATATTTTATATTGAATCCAATCACTGCAGTTACAGGAAGGACATCAGCAGACCACAATCCCCGTCGCAGACATGGTAGAGTTCCTCCAAATAGGACAATTGTTCTTTGTGACGATGCTGGAGAATCTGATCAAAGTTGTTCCAAGGTAAATATTAT
Organism: Pseudotsuga menziesii; assembly: GCA_001517045.1. Taxonomy (NCBI): domain Eukaryota; kingdom Viridiplantae; phylum Streptophyta; class Pinopsida; order Pinales; family Pinaceae; genus Pseudotsuga; species Pseudotsuga menziesii. The sequence goes on from LPNX010662539.1 coordinate 70,038, forward strand.
TTTTGCTTGTATATTTTTCAAATTCTGTAATTGGATTTTCAAAGCCACTGTATGCCTTGATACCATGAGCACTGTCTTCTGTTTCTCTCACTTCCAATTGTGTCCGAACTTGCTAAAAAGAATTGGATTATGCGTTAGATAGATGGACTGCTGAATAGCTTGCAATGTCACGTACATGTGGATACAGATCTAGTCCTTGGATATGTGGATATGCATGCCTGCATGCCTATGTCTAGAGATATGCACATAAAGAAGTTTGCTCTCCTGAGTGGTCTAGCTTGACTCAAAAAGTTCACTTTCGAATCAAACTTCTGAAATGCAGTGAGGTACCCAAGAAGGGTGAAAGAAGAGTAAGGAGCTCACATTGTATGCTTCTGTGCAACATTGACTGAAACAAACCCATGATTGTGTAACCTGCTTACATAGTTTACATAGAATAGCCACTGATAAAAAATAGCATTCCAATCTGTGAACCGGATGAGAAACTGCTTCCATAACATAGCTGGCAGGGAGCTTGGAATTTCTGTCTGTCTGCTCTAAGTGCTGCACACACAAATGTCAACTCAGCATTGCATGTATGTCCAGATGCACCAACCTTGTGTTTGCAAAGAAGCTGCTTGATTTGATTTTCTTTAAGAATTATCTCCCGCCCCTCATATATTGCCCCTTATCTGTACCCAACACTGAAGTAAAGTTTAAACAGTATGGCTAAGGTTCCAGGCAGAAGGTGGAAGGGAGGGCTCTGTTGACAATTCATAATAGACAAATTGACTAGATTATTTTTCAACAAGATTTATCTGGTTGTCCTATTGGGCTTGCCTTTCACATTTTTCCATGGTAAAAGGGCATAAGTTACGTAGAGGAATCATTTTAGGCACAATCTTTTCTACTATTTAAGAAGAAAGGCAATTCTTGTGTATGACATACAATTATAAAATTATATTCGAGTGTAACATGAGTTATTTAATTGACATGTAACCAAGGTAATACTATAATGTTAGGCTAGGGGTTTGGTGGTTAAACCACCTTAACCATCTTAGAGGTGCAATATAATGATGTATTGAGGGATGATAACTTGAGAAAGTGGTACTTGTGTAATGTTGGATTGCTGGGTAGTCACCACGATCTGCCATGAAAAAACCTTTGGTTCATGGGCCGCAGAACCTATACACACTGGACGGAAAGGAGAATGATAATGCCATCCATCTGGAAATAGGGCTTCCATTCCACCATGTCATATGCTGGAATACCATCGGCTGTGAGAGATCTGAGTTATTATCCACCGATATTATTTTTAAAGCCACTAATATTATTTTCCAAGGTTCCAATCCAAGTGTCGCAACCTTCCACAATATTGGCAAGTGAACTTAATTAACAAGTGGCTTGAAGGTTATATTATCAATATATTGCAAAAAAAATATTATTTAAGTTCTATGAACTAGTGGACCATATGCAATTATCAAGAAGGATATACAGGTATTTATAATTTCTAAAAGTAAATGATTTCAAGGGATTGTTAAAGGCTGAAGGAAGATTATAAAAAGAATAGTAACAAGGATATTTGAAGTAGTCAATAACCTTGGAAAAATCATCAAGGAGGTAACTTTGGATTTCACTTCTTTCTTCTTGTAAAGTCCCAAAGCCTGCAGATCTATCAGTGGAGTCACTACATCCTTGATGATATCCTAGAGATCATTCGCTTCCAATACGAGAGTTTCCCTGACTTTCGAAGATAGGAAATTCGAGGCACCTTCCAATCTGCCCTCGAACTTGAGGATAGCTAATGTCATCTTGGAGCTCTAACACGCAAACTCCCAAATTTAATAAGCACTACCTTTGAAACCCTCTAAATGTTGGTCCTGGTTCTCGATAGTTGATTCTGGTAGTTAATATATTGCGATAAAATCTTCATATCCTCTCAATCAGAAAAGGTTTGATACCATATTAACATTAACCAAATATTGTGGAGAAAGAAAAACACACATTAAGCAGGCACATAATAATAGCCAATTTTTACCTTGGAAACCCTTTATTGGGAAAATCTTGGCTATTGGCCTATAACCCACAAGTCCTAGGATTGAAACCAAGCTCTGATACATTGTTGAAATTCAGAGCCCTAGGTGATTGTTGTCCTTATTTTCTCAACTAAACAAGACTGCTATTTAATTGCAGAAAATTAAATTCTTCACATAGCAACAATCACACATATAGCTTGAAAGTAAATAGCGGGGTGGGGGCGAGGGTAGTCAGCCTTAGGAGAATCTGGATCACATGACACATTGGTGGAGAGGTTTGAGAGAGTCTTGCTTGGAGGGATCTCCACCAAATGTTGCTTGTTGACCTAGTTACACACATGTGGAGGAGAAGCATTAAGCTTGGGTGCCTTCCTTGGAGAGTGCACAACCTTTTGATGAGGAGTGCTTGATGTGTGGAGGCTTAGCTTAGAGAGTGCTCCACTTGGGAGGTGGTGTGCAACTACCTAGCTAAGTCACACGGTTCGGGTTCGACAACGATTAAGTTCGATTCGAGTTTGAATTTTCCAATAAGGTTCGCCATTAGGTTCGTGTATATACATTTTTCAAATATATATATATATATATATATGTTTATATTATGTCATTTTAAATATGTTTTTATATTATTTTATGTTATATTACTGAACACAAAAATATAATAGAATAAATATAACAAATATAACTTAATATAAAAATAAACTTTAATTATGTAACATAATATAAATTTAATAAATATAGACATAATATAAATATGCACTTTAAAATTAATTTTGAAACATAAACTAACATTTGTAAAAGTTCATAATATAATTATATTTATACATAAAGACTTCGACATAAATTGAAATGAATAAATGAACCAGTGTTTGGCCCTTATTTTCGTTGAAGAACAATGTTGGAGTCTGCGCTTTTGAATGTGGTTCGGAGTGATTCCCTTTAGCTCCTGAATCCACATCTCTGCCTAGCCTCACGATTCCCCCGCTTCGGACTATGAGATCTGAGCAACTGGAACTGTAGCATCAAACACTTATTTGAATCGAACGAATTGAGTGGAGACTGGATTAGGAGGAATGAGCAGCGGCTGTCGCAGCAACAGCCAGAGCAAAGCCCACAAGCCGAACCTCAATGAACTTAGGGCTGAACCTCAATGAATCTCAAGTTTTTTTGAGGTTTGTCGAACCACGAACCTCAAGGTTGAGGTTCGGCGAACCCTGTGACTTAGCTACCTAGTGACATGAACTCTCTTGGGATATGGGTGCTCTACTTTTGGACCTTGCCTAGTGAGTTAGAGTAGGTTGTTGACCTTAGTACACTTTTCTATTGTTTGCCTCCCTCACCTATTTTATATAAAGGGAGGAGAGAGCCTTTGTCATAACTAACAATTCAAGTATGTACATGTAATCTTGAGGTACTTGTCATGGAGTCTTTGTGGTTGTGTGATACAAGAGTTGGAAGACTTGGGAACTTGTGTAAAATAAACCCTAGAGAAGACTTGGAGTGCTGGGGTTTGTCCTGAATTCTTGGTGTGAGCTAGACTTAGGCTTTGTGGGATGAAACCCTAGAGCAAGATTTGTAGATCTTAGATGCAAGTAGAGTTTATGTGATGCATACTTGGTGGATCGCCTTGATAGCTTGGTGGGATGCCTCGCTAGGCCTTTTCATTTCTGGTCAAGGTTTGCTGTTGATGGTGGATGCCTTAGCTAGGGTTTGGGAAGCAGTTAGAGTCCTTGCTTGGGATGAGCTGATGTATTGTACGGTATCTTCATTTGTGTAATATTGGAGTGCACTTTTGCTGTCCTAACTTTATATGTTGCAGATCTGAAAATCAGACTCTGGTTGCTCATTGTTATGAGTAGTGTCATGTCTGTTTTAATGAGCTGATTTGCTGGAACAGCTGGGATGAAATTGTGTTTTAGTATACCTAGATGAAACTAATAATCGGATTTATTTATGGAGCAAATCTGTTGCTATAAAAGTAATTTTCAGAGGTGTGTTACTTTAGTTTGTGCTCTAGGGGCTGTGATATTCATCTCTTCTTCAAGTACATTTTCGGTGTCTTCTTGAGTTTGCATAGTGAAAAGGTTGGACAAAATTAAAGTATAGCCGCTGTAATAAATATTTCATATTCAGTCATGACTCATAACACTGAAAGAAATATGAAACAGTTCTCGGAAACCTCAAGTAATTGAGGTGGAATTTCTGAAGACTTTCAATGTGCAGATTCTTGAAATTTCCATGACATTAATTTTACGATGGGTGAAATTTCTGGGGTCGTTAAATGTGAAGATTTTTAAAATTTCCACAACATCAATTTTATGACTATTATTAAATATAAGCTCTATTGGCATCTGTTAATGGACATACTACAAATTACACCAAGCTTGTCTCTAAATATTAAGAACTTACATGGACCGAGAGACTTGGTGAATATGTCCACAATCTGTGCCCGAGTTGTATGACACTACAACTCTGTCATTCTCCACTAGCTGCTGAATGTAATGACAATGCACCTCCACATATGTTGTCTGCTCATGAAAGACATGAGTTTTTGCCATCTTCAAAAAACTGTGAGTTTAGCAGTGAAGTGTTAACAGGATTGACTTTTTCAACTTGCAATTCAACGAGTATCCTCAACTGAACCATCTCACAAGATGCAATCTGTGCTGCCCTCTTGTCTTCTTTGGATGATGGAAGTGCCATCCCTTGCCTCTTTTTACTCAACCAAGAACTTGCACTTATATTGGAGGGAAAACATTGTTAAAATTCTTCAGCACATGGTAAGTTTCCTTGTCTGATTTCCAACGTACCTACTTAGGAAAACAGAAAACTGTAATCTCTATCAAGATTCAAAACTGTGATTTTATTTTTACTAGGAAGTGCAAGTATCGTGTCAGCGAATATATCGCCGAGGGTCCAAAAAGAAATTATCGGATTTATCGGTGAAAATGTCGGCAAACATCGGCAATATATCAGCAACTTAAACAAAATACAAAAATATTCATTTTTTTCAATTTTCTAAACATCTAAAGCAACAAGAACATCAAATAAACACATTGCTACATGAATATGGAAAGAAAACCGATATATAAGATGTATAAGACGTCTAGTGATACATCACACATAAAAAATGAATCGTGTCTTGGATCTTGAGTCCCCGACTCATGAATCACCAAAAAAATACAATCAATGTATTATGTATCTCATACGCAATGAAATCAACTAAATAAAGTAAACTATGGATTCTCTCTACCCCTTTTACGGGCAAAGGTAATCGCTCTAGTAATGGCTCTGCCTTTAGAGCTAGAAAGCCCAGGTGCTCGTGGGGGTCGTCGTGGACTATGTCGTCCTCTAGAAGTGCCTGGAAATTGATGTACTCTAGAAGAACTAGAAGAATGATGAGGTACTGGACCCTGATCAAGTCCTCTACCACTGCTACTGCCACCACTGCCCATATATCTGGCTCCGTTTGACTGAGACCGTGGCTGTGAAACAGAAACGGGTGGCTGTGCAACTGGTGGCACAATCTCAAACGAGTCTAACCACTCATCGTCCCATGTCTCACTCTCCATGTCCTATGTAGCATCCTCTAACCAATCAGGGGTTGCCTCCATAATGGGTTCCTCAATCTCCACTCTCCATGCAGCAGTGGTGTCAATGGCATCCAATGAAATGGCCTCCATGTAACGTCCCCAACCCTCTGACTGGCGAAGAGGACGCTACCGAACCATCAAATGTTCGAGCAACTAGCCCCATGAACAAGAACATGCATATAATGCTGAAATAAAATGCTTAAAACAGAAAACATGCAAGGATGCATAATTACTCAACATACAGCGGAAGCAAACATACATTCGAGCATCAACATGTTCATCATTATTCATTAATAATAAATATAACTACAGAGACGAAATGGTCAAGAATACTCATCTTGTAAGAACTTGTCCCGCAACCAGCTACGTCGTTGCAACATTCCACCCAACCATAGGCCAGCGTGCTCATCAATCTCTCAGCAACATTGCCACCCCCGAGCTGGGCATGATTCCCCAAGGAATAAGGGACTAAGCAGGCTTACACATAGCCAAGGCTACGCAATACAGCCAAGTCAACATAGTTGGGTTTATCAGGCCGTCAAGGAGCTAGGAAAGGATGAATGCTAAACTGATACGCTCATGGAAAAGCTAAGGACGCCTACACCGGAGCTAGCCTGACTTCTAAGACACCCACACACACCCAACACTAGCAATCAGTCCCTTCTCTGCTTCACAGTCCCTCAGGCCTTGACTTCCCTTGCCAGTGCTCTTTCGGGGTTGTGGAGAAGAAAGCCAGCCATCTAACTCTCTCTGTGTGGCTCCCAGACCCAGGTTTCTCAAGCATACCCAGCCTTCAATCCCACTCCACACAGTCCGAAGACCAACCACTGCATACCCGCAGTAAAACATTCAGTTCACAGCTCTGTGAAGAAAACCAAAGGAAATAGGGTGACAACCCAAAGATGGTGAACGCAGCTCAAGCCAAACAAGGCGATTCAGAGTTGTTCTTGGCCCTAGCGTGGCCAAAACAACTCGGCAGCAACCCAAAGGATACTTGCACACATAGCAACCCGAAACCAGGGGAAGAACAACATCCCCAATCTCACAACGACAGCATTACACAGTCCGCAAATGGGAGAGAAGCCAAACTCCCAGCATTGACAGGGGAAAACACATACGCAGACCACAAATTGGCAAGAGAAAACTTACACCGCTGAAATCGTGCCTCTCAGGCCGCTCTTCAAGCTCGCCGCAGGAGAACACACCCTCGACTTGCGCGTGAGGTAAACAATACTCCCAGCGTGAAGGGGAAAACTTACACAGACCACGATCAACAAAAAGTCGAGAGCAGACCCTCCGACTGCCTGCATGAGATGAACAAGACGAAATCGCGAGTGGAAGAGTGGAGAGAATGGAGACCGTCCCCTTGCCCTCCGTGTGAGAAGAGCGAGCCCGCTAGTGGAGTGTACGTGGGGCAAAGACTGGCAGTCCTGCCATCCACCACTTCCTAGCCATAACTGCTCCTAACTAACAACAGGAGTTTTAAATGGGTGGTCGACACATGGCAATCTCTTAATGGCTCCCACGGGTTAGACAATCCCCCCCCTTAACCTTAGGAAATCATGCCCTTTTCATTAACGTTGCACCGTCGTAGCTGGCTGTAGGTTCATTTTAATTAATGTGCATATTTACATGATGCCAAAACTATTATGTGCCGGATAGCACGATATACCATCGGCAACGATCCCAATTGCTGAAACATAACACAACCAAATTGATGGTGGGGCTTTTGCCTTTAGCTCCACACCATGATTAATTACAATATACACATTATGTATCTTTTAATGCAACCGGGGTCAAAACCGGGGGTATTACAATCCCCTCCCCCTTGGAATAACACCGTCCTCGGTGTTCCAATACATAGGAATACATATACAATTTGCACATTCAAAATTTCAAAATTTTGCAGATTTGTTCCATGTTCAATTATTTACTTGAACTTTCAGGACCAAGCCCCTCGGCCTCCACGAGCTTCTCTTGCTGGTTCTCAGCTTTCGGCTCATCCCCAAGTCTAGGAACTTTGTGGCTGCTACCCTCTTTATGTTCCCTCGTTGGGCAGTCCCGACAGTAATGATGTCCTCCGCATTTCTAACATTTCGCTAGCTGCATCATCTTTACCTGCTCAATTTCCTTTGAGCCTTCATGCTTGGAATGTTTCTTAACTGATCGCTTGGACGAATGTCCCATCATTGATCCACTTTCCTTTCCTTTTCGGATTGCTCCCACAAGGCTTTTTACCTCCTTTTGCAAACAAATAGAGTCTTGCAAAATCTGGCGGTTCATCTCATTCTGCCTTTTCTATATCTTGAGCATCTCTCCAAGATTCTCTTGGGTTTTGGCAATCGTTTGAAGGAGACTTCCAGCCAAATCCAACAGCTTCTGGTTTGCTGCCATGATCAATGTGCACTACTGGATTTCACTTTTCTCACCTGTGAAGTGCATCATTGAAATTCTGTTAGACCAAGCATAATATAGGCATTAAAATCAGTCAATTAATTGCTCAGTTGGCATGACAGTCCAAGTCTTTTCAAGGAGACTTTCATACTCTTCATGCCTTCCCAACAGGCACATGAGCTCATTCATGTCCATTCTTGGGCAGGGAATTAACTATTCCAGCATTCACAATTTACTTTAAGCAAATATACAATTCTATTTTCATTCATACATGCATTCATCAATATTTTGTTTTCACAATGCATAAGTATATATATATATATATATATATATATATATATAATCAAAAAGGAAAGAGAGAGCAGCAAGAGTTTTTCCCCTCTTTGTTTTGTTCCATCCTGGAACCCACACCACCACTGTGGTTTTCATGCTCTCAGCGTCTTTCACTTCATCGTGAATGCTGGACCAATCCCTCTTGGTCATGACACTTAGTGTCTCCGGTCTATTTCAGACCTCTCAACCATGGAGCCTCCCCACATGGTTTGTCTCGGCTGTTAGGACCTTCACAGTCTCACTAGCACCTTTTTCATTACTGCTCATTCTGAGCTCTTCAGGACAGTCACATGTACACATGCACCCTTAGGATGCTCTCATAGTCCTCGCTCCCAGCGATACCTATATTCAAACATTGAATAGATTCACATGTTTAGTTTATCCTCAATGGTTTTTATCTCTTAAACAAGAGCTTAGAATATCATAACCAAATCATATACACATGTATATTCATAAGCAAGAAATTGCAAAATAATCCAATACTTATCTGTATTGTGCGTTTTCTCTTTGGTCCACAGGATCCTGCTTCGCTTTGCAAGCCTTGGGATTGCCTATGGACTTGGATGTTAGGTCAACACGCAGGCTGCTTCACAACATCCTTTTATATATATCAAGCACAGTCAAGCCAACCTACAGTTGAGTTTATTAGACCGTCCAGCCAAGCCAACCTACAGTTGAGTTTATTAGACCGTCCAGCCAAGCCAATACACAATTGGGTTTATTAGGTTGCAGGTAATCAAGCCAATACACTACTGGGTTTATCAGGCTACTCAGCCAAGCCAGCTAACAGTTGGGTTTATCAGACTACAGGTAGTCAAGCCAACACTGTAACGTTTCCACAACATCAAATAATTATACAGTCAAGCCAACCTACAGTTGGGTTTATCAGACCGTCCAGCCAGTACACCTTCACGCTAACTGGGCTTGGAACTTTACCATTACCATTTCTAGGTTTCATTTCCAGCAGTGAGCTCTAATTTCACTACCCCATACAACACAAGAAACCACTCCCTTCTCTGCTCTTCAGTCCCTCAGGGATGTCTCCTTCTCTGTGCTCTTCAGTAGAAGGTAGGATGAGCCCAAGCCATTGCCCATTTAGTGTGCAACACCAGGCTGCATCTATTTAGCCTGACAACGCAAGCAATATAAGCAAACTCATCAGCGTTATTGGTCTAAAACTGTAATCATATTTCACATCATTCACTATCAAGTATTGAGACACCAGGAGTGCGTCCACTCCCTAGGGTGTAATCAATATTGAAAACCCTTACATGATCCGACATCGGGAAAGTGTGCACCCCTTTCCGATGTGTGCCATGTAGGCCCTATTCATACTCAAGCAATCTGCCATAATGGAAATAAAATCAAAACATGCTCTGCATATGGAATTTAACAATTTGACATGCATATTCTTAGCTAGGGTCACAGAACACTTATCCATTTGCCGAGGCTGTATTCCTTCGTTAAGGAGGAATGGGGGCTCCTTTTTCTGAGTTGACAGTCCCTCGGTTTGCCATCCCAATTCTTTTTTACATTTCATATCCACACGTCTTACCGACATAATCGATACCATCTCACTCATGTTGCTTACCAAACATGTAGTGCAGATGAGACATGTCCAAAATGTCCAATGGAGTTTCACCCAAAACCCATTTCCAAGATAGGGGAGAACCTCCCCATAAAGTTTGGCTCCTTCAGGCCATCACACATGGTCTTCCTGCAATGTGTACCCCTAGCACATTCATCAAGTAGCCAAATAGTCAATCATTATCTGATAATACAATCCAAATTGATTGTTCCATAACCAAGCAATGACATTAGTAATTAAATTCAATAGGAATTTGCAACTCTGTCTACTACAGAAATTGATTTGCTTAGCAATGAGGTGACCTCATTTGTTGGTCTCTTGTAAGCAGCACCACTATTCCCATTATAATTTTATGCTTACTAGCATCGCATGAACATACACTTACAACACGTCCTCCTGACACAATTCTATGCAAGCCAATAGTGATTAGTAGTTGTTAGCAATTTCTCAAATCTGAAATTTACAAATTCAAATTGACAACTCATTCTGCATACAGACTATTTTCACAACCATGAGAGTCTCATGAGGTTTGGCTCTTTCACATGGTAGATTCACATGGTAGATTCCGGTCTTTGTCATGGTCTTACCCACTTTGCCATGCCCCAAACAATCTACCTGAAATCTGAACTTCAATCAGCCAAACACTTGGTAAGTCTCGATGCATATAACTTTTTTTTCATTGCTGCAACAATCACTAAAGCATTTTCAGAATTATAGAATTCAAGTACTTTCAGCTGTTAATCACATCAGTATTACCAAAACTCATTTTACTTCACACGAATCATTATCATACTAAAATTGCAAGGTATGGTCACATCATTTATGCAATCTAAATGAAATGTTTAGATACTCCTTACTTCACAAGCGCATCATTTGTACCACCTTGCCCTTCCATAGAGCATTTCCGGCAGCTAATCGATCATGATTACCCTCTTCATGCACTTACTATCCTGCATCCATAACAACTCTTGAAATGGTTCCCGAATTATCATCAATTCATCATTTCAGCCATTAGTTATTCATAATGACACATGCACTATCTCGATGCATTCAAGCAATGCATCACAACATTTGCACCCATACTTATATATGCATATCTACAACATTTACTCATACCTTTCATATGCATCTATTCAATGCATAACCACAAGATTTATGAAATCTTTTAATGCATATCCACTCAATGCTACCTTGCATTGATTCAGGAATGCTATGCATTCAAACATATCATGCATGGCCTAACCATGACTACCTCATATAGGATGCATTACTATAATCAAGACCATCAGTACTTACTTTCTTTGGGCTACTAAGCTCATAACAGCATATACAGACATGATACCTTTCTATATGGATGTAGTATAAATTTTAAATAACCACATGGTATGAAACCTCTTGCTTTTACCACTCCATGCAATTGTCATAATTAAACCATTACCTGCATGGATCCTACTTACACCCTTGACATTACCAGTTTGGTTGGTCTCTTGCAGGAGATTTCAGAATTCTCTCACCAACTTTTGATTCTGGACTTGTTGCCTTATCCCTTTCTCCATAGGGTCGCTGGTCACATTCGTCAGCATCAACAACATATTCAGCCATGTCCATGTTGTCATTGGTTTTCCCACTAATGCCAACACCAATGCAATAATTACCATTAGTGGTTCATTATAAATGTATAATTCTCACTACTCTTACCAACATGTAATATCCTATGCATGCAAGGCATATCCTCATACATTTCATGTACGCAACTTATAAAATGTAATTATAATTAGCAAGACAGGGTTTAAGGAAATTTCCCTTTTTAAGTCCCTCATCTTTGCATGGAACTCCTCTTCCACACAACAGCTGGTTTGACTTCATGGTCTTGCTACCTTTAGGCATGCAATTCTCGGATTGTCCATATTAACAGCAACACACTTTCCAAGCAACCACTAGTACCTTTCTGCTTCGCATTCAAACTCTGTTGACTCTCCCTTGTTCCCTGTTGGATAAGCTTTCCAACGCCTATCCACATGCTTCATTCTGACCTTGGGTGTGAAAACCAAACCACTTCTAAAATGATGATTTTCACCAATTTTAGGCAAAACACATAACTGTATTTTGGTCTGGAATGCTAACTTCAGCTTTCTAGAATTTCTTCTCCCTTTCAGCCTTGAAATCCTGCTGAGAATTTCATTGAAACCGCTGAAATCGTTGAAAAATCCACTTTGAAAAACTCAAAATTTCCTATTTCAGATCGGGTCTCATCCCATCTAAAATTCCGACACTTAGGCGATCAACACAGCTAGTTTTCTCCGCTGCTCATCGGCGGTCTGTTTGTCTAATTTTCTCCAACGTGTCGGGTCCGTAGTTGTCTAGGCTTCCGAACTTTATTGGCGCTGCCAAAAACTGTTATCGGTGATTGGGATTGATAAGCACTACCGCATCGCCGTATCGGCGATCTGATCCACTATACATCGGGCGGCTAGTTCTCTAGGAAACCGCAACGGCAGCCAACGAACTCTCTATGGTTTTTGTGGCCATAACCTTGTTGGCGGTCGGAGCAACTAACAACTACGGCATCAGCGGCCAGAGCAACTAACCATTGCGGCATCGGACGGTTAGTACCATAGGCATCCGCAATGGCGGCCAACAAATCCACTGCTATGCCCGCGGTCCACAAACCCGTCGGCGGATCAAAGCTCTAAACCTTATTGTGTCGGCGATCGGAGCATCGGCTGTTGAAGCCTCTATCCGTCGGAAGGATAGTCCACTAGACAGCCGCAACGGCGGACGCACGAACAACTAATTATCGCCGCTCCAAACTGCTAATTTTCGCCGATGTATCGGCTCAGGCTTCTTCTAAATTTTGTCGATCAAATCGACTAGTCTTCGCCGTCGCCGGGGTCTGTACCGGACGGTTGTTAGACTAATCCGTCCGCTGCATCGGAAGGGCTTCCCACTAAGTCTTCCGATGCGTCGACGGTCTGTCACTTGGAAGAATTTCCGAAATCCTTTCTGCTTGCCCTTCGTCGGGTGGCCTTCAGCCTATACCTTCCGATGTATCGGAGGATCTTCCCACTTAGTTCCTCGATGATCCAACGAGCTCGACACTTGGGAGATTTTTCAACAAATTTTTTTTTCAAGAAAAATTTTTCTACCATAATTTCTGATCTCTACTGGTCAGAAGGCAACCTACCTTTGCTAGCTGATCTTTCATGGCCCTCTGAGGCCCAAATGCTGCAATGATGGCTTTGTCACTGCATCTTCATGGCCCATTCAGGCCCATGCTGCAACATGAGCTCTGATACCACTCTGTAGCGTCCTCGACCCTCTGACCGGCGAAGAGGACGCCACCGAACCATCAAACGTCTGGGCAACTAGCCCCATGAACAAGAACATGCATGTAATGCTGAAATAAAATGCTTAAAACAGAAAACACGCAAGGATGCATAATTACTCAACATACAGCGGAAGCAAACATACATTCGAGCATCAACATGTTAATCATTATTCATTAATAATAAATATAACTGCAGAGATGAAATGGTCAAGAATACTCATCTTGTAAGAACTCGTCCTGCAACCAGCTATGTCGCTGCAACGTTCCACCCAACCATAGGCCAGCGTGCTCATCAATCTCTCAGCAACACTGCCACCCCCGAGCTGGGCATGATTCCCCAAGGAATAAGGGACTAAGCAAGCTTACACATAGCCAAGACTACACAATACAGCCAAGTCAACACAGTTGGGTTTATCAAGCCGTCAAGGAGCTAGGAAAGGCTGAATGCTAAATTGGTACGCTCATGGAAAAGCTAGGGACGCCTACACCGGAGCTAGCCTGATTTCTAAGACACCCACACACACTCGACACTAGGAATCAGTCCCTTCTTTGCTTCACAGTCCCTCAGGCCCTGACTTCCCTTGCCAGTGCTCTTCCGGGGTTGTGGAGAAGAAAGCCAGCCATCTAACTCTCTCTGTGTGGCTCCCAAACCCAGGTTTCTCAAGCATACCTAGCCTTCAATCCCACTCCACACAGTCTGAAGACCAACCACTGCATATCCGCAGTAAAACAATCAGTTCACAGCTCTGTGAAGAAAACCAAAGGAAATAGGGTGACAACCCAAAGATGGTGAACGCAGCTCAAGCCAAACAAGGCGATTCAGAGTTGTTCTTGGCCCTAGCGTGGCCAAAACAACTCGGCAGCAACCCAAAAGATACTTGCACACACAACAACCCGAAACCAGGGGAAGAACAACAGCCCCAATCTCACAATGAAACAACGACAGCATTACACAGTCTGCAAATGGGAGAGAAGCCAAACTCCCAGCATTGACATGGGAAAACACATACGTAGACCACAAATCGGCAGGGGAAAACTTACACCGTCGAAATCGTGCTTCTCAGGCTGCTCTTCAAGCTTGCCGCAGGAGAACACACCCCTGACCTGTGCGTGAGGTAAACAATACTCCCAGTGTGAAGGGGAAAACTTACACAGACCACGATTAGCAAAAAGTCGAGAGCAGACCCTCCGACTGCCTGCGTGAGATGAACAAGACGAAACCGCGAGTGGAAGAGTGGAGAGAATGGAGACCGTCCCCTTGCCCTCCGTGTGAGAAGAGCGATCCCACTGGTGGAGTGTACGTGGGGCAAAGACTGGCAGTCCTGCCACCCACCACTTCCCAGCCATAACTGCTCCCAACCAACAACAGGAGTTTTAAATGGGTGGTCGACACATGGCAATCTCCCAATGGCTCCCACGGGTTAAACAATCCCCCCCCTTAACCTTAGGAAATCATGCCCTTTTCATTAACGTTGCACCGTCGTAGCTGGCGGTAGGTTCATTTTAATTAATGTGCATATTTACATGATGCCAAAACTATTATGTGCCAGATAGCATGATATACCATTGGCAACAATCCCAATTGTCGAAACATAACACAACCAAATCGATGGTGGGGCTTTTGCCTTTAGCTCCACACCACGATTAATTACAGTATACACATCATGTATCTTTTAATGCAACCGGGGTCAAAACTGGGGGTATTACACTCCACCTTAGGTTTTTTCTCAAGCTGCTTCACCCACAACCTGATATTGTAGGAGATGTACACTAGATCATTCAGGCGTTGGGAATCCAACCTGTATGATGACCATAAATTTATCCAATTAGAATTTAAAATACATAAATTACCCACGGGACATAAATTACAAGTTATAATGAATTTAGAATTTAACTTCAAATTCTCAAACCTGTTGCGCTTCTTGCAAATACACTCCAGTTGCGCTCACAACCAGAAGAACTACATGTTTGGCTAAACATCCGAACAACAAGCTTTTGGAGATGGGGTACTCGTCTGCCATAGGTTTCCCACCAAGTATCTACAATGAATTGGAGAAACATAAGAGAAGACATTGAAAATTTGAAATTTAAAACAAAGAAATTAATGAAATTAATTTTGAAACAAGGTGAAACTCATTTGGCGTTATGTTTAAGTGTTCCCATGGCCCTCCTATAGACTTCCAACTCTTTGGAAATCTCTGAACGGTCAGCGAGGTTCTCTTCGTAATAGGTTCCTCAATCTCCACTCTCCATGCAACAGTGGTGTCAATGGCATCCAATGAAATGGCCTCCACCTCAGGTTTGTTCTCAAGCTGCTTCACCCACAACCTGATATTGTAGGATACGTACACTAGATCATTCAGGTGTTGGGTATCCAACCTGTATGATGACCATGAATTTATGCAATTAGAATTTAGAATACATAAATTACCCATGGGACATAAATTACAAGTTATAATGAATTTAGAATTTAATTTCAAATTCTCAAACCTGTTGCGCTTCTTGGTGTGTATTTTTTCAAATACACTCTAGTTGCGCTCACAACCAGAAGACCTACATGTTTGGCTAAGGATCCGAACAACAAGCTTTTGGAGATGGGGTACTCATCTGCCATAGGTTTCCCACCAAGTATCTACAATGGATTGGAAAAACATAAGAGAAGACATTGAAAATTTGAAATTTAAAACAAAGAAAGTAATGAAATTAAATTTTGAAACAAGGTGAAACTTACTTGGCATTATGTTCTTCCTGTCATTAATAGCCATATCAAAGCCAAATGTTCCCATGGCCCTCCTATAGACTTCCAACTCTTTGGAAATCTCTGAACGGTCAGCTGCACTTGGCATCATCCTCTGGACACACTCCAAGAACCCATCCATTACTTCTGCATCAAAGTTGAAGCCACATGAGTAAGAGACTGCGGGGTTGAGGAATAGGCCTGCAACATGAATGGGGCGATGAAGTGTTTTGTTCCATTGCTAATCAATCACCTCCCATATCAATTGTTGTTTTGCTTGCCCCTCATTTCTCTTGTCCTCATAGTAGGCATGAATGTCCTCTTTGGCCCTATCCATGACCTCATACAAGTAGCCCATTGCGGGCTTGTCTCCATCAACCAAGCGTAGAACCCTTACCAAAGGTTCACATATAGTACACACTTCCTTCACCCCATCCCAGAAGCTCTACTGGTATGACACTAGCCTGAATATGTCATGTCCTTCTGGTTTAGTGCTAGTTGATAAAGCACGCTACTCAGCTGAAATGAACATAGTCTGCAAGTCCCACATAGAAGTAAGAAGAGACTGAAGAGAGATGAAATAAGTGGCAAAGCGAGTGATGGCAGGACGTACCAACTCCTTATCGTGAGTGAACTTCCTCATCAAACCAAGCACATAAGCATGATTGTATATAAATTTGGTGATGCTTCTTGCCGAATTAATGACATCCTTGATAAACTGGATCTTCCCCATATCCTCTAAGATCAAGTCAATACAATGTGCTGCACAAGGTGTCCAAAACAAAGTAGGATGCCTGTCCATAAGCATCCTACCAGCTGCCACATAATTCGCAGCATTATCTGTTACTACTTGGACAACATGCTGCAGACCTATCTCTTGGATGAACTCATCCAACAATTGACATAGTAATGTTGCATCTTTGACTTGTGCAGATGCATCCACATATTTTATAAACATTATGCCTTTGGGACAATGAACCTAGAAGTTGAGAAGGGTCCTACCCTTCGCATCACTCCAACCATCTGACATCACGGTGCATTCATTGGCCTCCCATGAACCTCGAAGCTCCTCCAACCTAGAAGTGCAATCGACCCTTTCATCATCAAGGATGGGTCCTCTCAACTCCTCATAAGTGGGGGGCTTATACCTCGACCCAACAATAGCAACAACTTCAAACATAGGCATGTAGAATGGGTTCTTCGCAAGGTGGAATGGAATATCACTCCACAAAAGGCATCGGCCCATAAGTTTATCTGCTTCATTTTTCTCTTTTATCTTGTACATTGACTTTATACCTGGTTGTCCACTAGGACCAGATCTCGACAAAATGTTAGAAATAGAATGTGTCGTTGAAGACATGGTGGAAGATGAGGATAAGGTCTCACTCCCCACTTTCCCTAAAATGTGTTTGGCTGTCCCCGACCCTAATGCTGCTCTCATTCCAAGTTTCTGCCTCAAAGCTTCCCTTTCATCTTTCCTCTTGCTAATACCTTCAATTGCAAGTTTGGCCCTATGAACTATTTTAGGAGTGGAGTTTTTATAAATATCCACCTTATGCCCTACAAGTTGTGCGAGGTGGTATTTGAGCCTACTTATACCCCCTGTCATCTCCTTCCCACACATATTCAATCTAAGCTTTTGCCGATTATGTGGATCAACCGGCTCTGCATACTCCCATATGGATCCAAAGTCTTTGGCATGTTTGTAGCTTTGCAATATGGAAATTAGCTTGAAATTTCAAAACCTGTAACATAAAAAAAAGGTATTTTTTAGCAAATTTCATTGCAAATAATCACAAATCAGACATACAGGCATAATTAATTTTCAATTCTACATTTCTAAAGTTAAATTTAATTGATTTAAATTTTATATTCAACTTTTTAAGAATATAATTTATTAATAAAATTATTAAATTTTAATCCTTGAAGGCTTGATGTTCTATATTAATTTTTAAATAAAATTTAAAATTGTAATTAGAAATGACAAATGTAAACAGTAATATATTATTATATAATATATAATATATAATATATATAGTATATGGTATATAGTATATAGTATATACACTCACACTTACAGCCTACAGGCTTACCCTAAAGGCTAATACCCATGGGCCACAGTCTGCCGGCGCTTACCCACAGTCCACCATTATTAAATTTTTAAACTGTAAATTTTAGTGGCAGCAGTGTATAGGTATACATAGTAACATACCTTGACTGGTCACTGGACTTATCACCGTGAGTGCCACGTTCTCCTCCACAGAGCAGCGTTTTAAACTTTTACCTTCTCCCTCCTCCACGATAGCACGAACTGGTGCTCTTTCTCCTCTGCAGACTCAATCTTTCATACCCTATCTCTCTGTCAAACTAATCCGCTGCTGAAAAGATGGATGAAAAATGCCCAAAACAGGCATATAAAACTCATCCTGCTGACAGGCGATGTTTCCCCCATCGACTCACGATTTTTTCGGGCAAAAAATCGCCGGAATATATCGCGCGATTTTTAGCGATAATATCACTGAGGTTGGAACATCGCGATATATCGCAATGTTGGCGATAAATCGCTGATATTTGTAACACTGAGTGCAACACATAAAAACTGAAGAAAGTAGCAGCAAGTACACAGGTCCGAGACTATAATCACATCATTGGTTATTATTCTTGAAAAGAGGAAATTCACGGAGAGCTTCAAACTCTATGCTTTACCTGCAGCTTCGTACTTTGAAAAACTGAATGAATAAAATTATAAAACCTATACCCATGCTTTCTTATATAACACAACTTCTCTTTAGGGTTACAAACTCACTGCAGATCCAAATCTGGTTGATCCCCAAAACAGACCCTAATCTAGATCTATTTGTCTTGGGATCTGTGCCCTTATTGCTAAATGATGGATAGTCTTTAATAAGTGCGCTCCATAGACGAGATATGACCTCTTTGGGATCTACATCCTACCAAAAAACTTCATGCGTCTTCTTTAACTAGACTAGACTAAGTCAAAATTAGAACTTTTAAAAACTGAACAGTTGAATACAAATAGAAAAGGCCAACTCCTAAATAAATTGCTGAAAATACTATGCTGGAAATATAACAACAATCCTGTAGAAATTTTCTGAATTGGAGATTTAATGCAAAACATAAAACTTCACCTATAATAATAAAACCAAGTTGCAGGAAACTGCAGAATTGGCGCCATACCACGTGCATCTCATTACGGAAATGTGTGTTGGATGCATTTTGAGCTGTACCAACGTCCATACGATGTGCTTCCTTCTCTAAAGCTGTCTATTTTGAATTGGTTTCACTCGGTTTTTGAAATGCTGGCAATTAATGGTAATGTCGAATTCTTAAAGATAAAGGGATAGAAAAGGAAAGATAAATGAATTGTCAACTTTTACTTCAATTCTTAAAGATAAAGGGATAGAAGATGAAAGATAAATGAAATGTTAACTTTTACTTAAATTTTTAACATTACCATTAATTGTTTCAGGATGTTTGAGAGTGGTTCCAACCTCATCGGACTTCTTATGAAGAAAGTAAAATTTCATATCCCATTCAAAATTCAACAGATTTAACAGTTTTAAGGACTTTAGGATTGGCAGGATTGCAACATTTCCATTGGATTTTATCATGTATTAGGGTATGGGATTGGTATTTAATCAAGAGCACCAAGCCCTTTATGTACACCGATGTTGCTGGTGTTGATTGTGGAACTTCTCTGTCACGGCCTTAGCAAACATGTGGATCAAGGTAGAGGCAAAGGGTGATACTAATGATGAGGATCCCCATATGTGCAATGGTGGAACAATGCTCGTCATTTATGTTTGTTATTTAAATGTTCTTGCTCATTTATTCCTAATGCTTCCTTTCAAAGTTTCAATATAATGTGCTATATATATATATCATTTTTCTCTGTTCCAAATTTTTGAGGGGTCATTTCCAGCACGTTCCCATTTCGGAAATTTGTACCTATTTCCCCGTATCGTGCAATTTAACCCTAAAGCTAGAGGTTTCTTGGATCTTATGTTGAAAACCCTTGTTTCACAGCAAGCTGGTTTAATGAACAATTTCTTCTTCTTTCACTTCAGCCGGTTATGCAAAGGCTTGAAGTTACTTATGAAATTTATCTTGAACAATTTAAACACGCTGAAAACAACTAACAGGCTGTAATTAAACACATTCACACCATAAAATTTGACACAGTGATTTTTGGCAAATTTGCCCTGGATAAAACCCCCACGGGGAAAACCAGTTTTTGAGATGAGAGCTTTTATTATTTCTTCAGTAAAATGTAGAACAGAAATTAAATGCACATGTACAGCAAACCCTAACCGTACAATCTTCTCGAATTTCGTGCCAAATCCAGACAGCAGGCCGTACAGCAGATCAGCCGTACAATTACCTCGAAATTCGTGCCCTAATTAATGCAGTCCGTACACCTGTCCGTACAGCATTTAATGCAGACGTACTTACCTCGAAATCTGTGCCGAATTAACTCATCCGTACACAGTCCGTACTCCTCGAGATCCGTGCAGCATTTAATGCACTGACAGCAGCCGTACACCTCGAAAATCGTGCAAGCAGACGTACATCCTCCTGGAAAATCGTGCCAATAAATGCAGTCGTACTCTGGCAATTAATGCAGCCGTACACTGGCAATTAATGTGGCCGTACACCTCGGGAACCGT
>LPNX010662539.1:94480-160922 GCA_001517045.1 Pseudotsuga menziesii
CAAATTAACTCAGCCGTACACAGTCCGTACTCCTCGGGATCCGTGCAGCATTTAATGCACTGACAGCAGCCGTACACCTCGAAAATCGTGCAAGCAGACGTACATCCTCCTGGAAAATCGTGCCAATAAATGCAGCCGTACTCTGGCAATTAATGCAGCCGTACACTGGCAATTAATGTGGCCGTACACCTCGGGAACCGTGCAAGCAATCTGCTGAAATCTTCAGCTTCAAACCCTAACCTGGAAATTTGACCTCCTTGAGCAATTCGACCTCCCTGAGCTCTCTCCTTCTCCTTGACTTGAAAAATGAAAAGTCAACTCACTTTTGCCTCCCTCACTCCTTTTTATAATTTCACAGTGAGAGTGAAATTCTCATTTATTTATTTCCCATAAATAAATTCACTCACTTACTCACTTTATCAAAAGGTGACTTTAGTCATAAAGTCACATTTAAGTGACTTTAATGTGAGGGTCACATTTTCCCTCTTAAGTGACTTAGGCAAAATAAAGCCACTTAGGGAATACCTGACTAGGTACAAAAATCAACATCTTAACCCTGTGAATTTTCAGCCTCAGGGCACTGGGCAATTTGAAATATCGAGATTAGAGATATTTGCAGCACTGGCACTGTCAGCACACAGGAAAAAACAATGTCCCATGCACATCTGCGACGATGAAGTTTTCATTGCGTCTCTGCACATGTGTAGCGCACAGGACTCTCTGCCCTAGTTTGCTGCATTCTGTGTTTTCCTAGAGTTGTGCTTGCTGCTGTTGGGTTTGCGTTGTTGGAAGACCTTGTTGCGCTGTTGGAAGGTCTCTCACATGAATGTTGCTAACACCCTTCAACTTACTTTTTTCTATATTGTTAGAGAAATTCAATTTCGAAGCTTTTATTTTATGATTATCCTTGGTTCTAATCTTAGCAACCTCTAATTCATTAAAATGATTTAAAAATTTAAAGACAAAACTAATGTTTCTCATATGTCCCATGCAATTTTGTGTGCCTTTGTTATGTAGTTCTTTGTCCTACTGTCTTCAATTCTGCATCCTTGTGTGCTGAATTTCTTTTCCATGCTCCTCATGTTACCATTTTTGCCCTCACTTTGCCTCCTGAATGCCAATTGTTGGCCTTGGCATTTATACCATATTAAATATGCGTAGACACAATAGTATAAATATGCAGAAAGAGAAGAAAGGTATTCATTGCATTTTTCAGTGTGTAAAATTAATACATAAACATGAGTATTGTGTGAGGGACATAAATTATGCAACTTCCACATTAATTCTAACACAACATGTGATTTAGTTAGTCACTTAAGTCACTTTAGTTATAAAACTTATAAAACATGCGTAACTCAAACTATATAATACATTACTGTTATGACCATTGCTAAATATAAATTCTATCAGCTAGAATTCAAGGTTGAATCGAAGGAATTTAGCTATCAACAAACGTCCACCCTAATCTTCGTTGTATGTTATTCCTGCAGTGGAAATATGCTCCTACAACCATGCAATGAATATATGCCTTAGCTCAGAGATGCACAGGAATAGTCGACTTGATAATGCTATTTTTATTGAAGCCAATTAATTTGATTTCTCGATAGCAGGCCTTTCGATGATGATTTGTTATTCCTCGAGGGATTCAAAATTGTGTCCTATATGCATCGAGTGGCAGATACGGGGCTTCTTCCAAAACTCTGATGCGAACCTGATTTGTATATTCCTCTCAAAGTTATTCTTTGTCCAATAACTCTTGAAGGGTGGGCCACTAAAAATTAGGCCACAGGCTGCCAATTCAATTTGGCAAAAGCATGGAGTTAAGTGACCAGCAAAATTGGCCCAATCATAGCCAATATTTTCTCCTTCATGAGCACTGAATCTTTAATTTTTAATTTTTCAAATTTCTATCAAAGAATTTTTGAGCCACCGACCATGAAATTATTGTTGGAACAACAGGTCTTGCTAGTTCATCACATCTTTGGATCTTCTAGAGACAGACAATCGTTAGGTGTTGGTCGACTAAAAGAATTGACTAATGAGCTGGCTGAGTGGTCAACCAGGCTTTTGAATAGTCGGATCGATCGACCAATGAACAAGCTGACTAATCAACCGACTGATTAGGCCATTGAAACAAAACCGTTGACTATGGTGCAGATTCCAAGAAAATCGTCATGTGTGATGACCTAAGTATGTGGACATGATCTTCCTCACTTCAAGGGAGTTGGTTCCATCTTGGAGCTATAAAAGATTGATCACCCTTGTGTGATAGTAGAATGCAATGAAATGTGAAAAATTGTGATAAGTGAGCAATGCATTTCGATATATTGTCATTTTGTTCAAGTGCTGAAATGGTGTCTTTAGACACAAGCTCTTCTTGGAATTTCTTAAGCTTATTGATTTCTATTATGCTAATCTCTTGATTTTCTCCAACATGGTATTGAATTTGTTGGTTTGAGACATAGCCTGTCGTCTACAAGTCTGTTTGAGATGTTACTTTGACATGCTCTATTGAGTAAGATCTATTTGTGATTGGCTCTGGGTTTCGACTTGCATATTGTATCAGGGTTAGACTAATAGTCAATAGATCAGTATCACGGATTCCAAGCAAGAGCCTATGATCTTGAATGGTCACAACCATGGAATATGGTGCAAGATATGGAAACCTTTTTGGAAAGTAAGGCTCTCTAGCAGTTTATCAAGATCGCAGTCCCAAATCTGAAGGATGACTAGCAGATGTTCGTTCTCGACGAAAAGAAGGATGACACAACCAAAACACGTGTTTGCATCGTGTCCGTGTTTGACACGATGACACGACACACGGAGGGCATTTTGGACATGTCTGATTTCTTAGCCTATGATGTATTATTGTCTTTGACATTTCATGCTAGTTGGGCATCTCAGAAAGAAGATGGTAAGGACTATAGCCTTAATTCCTTCTGTGGTTTGTTAATTAGAGCATAGGACAAACTGCTTGACGAAGGGAAACTAAGCGTGAGACAACATGCCTATTTGTTGAAAGGAAAAGGTTGATAGGGCTACAAAGAAAGAAGTCAATAGAGTAATTTGTTGAAAAGCCAAGAGTGTGTTGACTACACTGAGAAGAAGAGGCGTGATGATGCAACTAAGAAGGACAAGAAGAAGAAGACCTTCCATTATTGTGGGAAATTAGGACATATGGAGTAGGCTTGTTGGAAGATGATGAGTGATCTAGAAGAGAAGGTCAGGAAACTTGAAGCAGGTGTGTTGATTGGATGATTGATCAATGCTCAACAATGTATGATAGATAATTTTACTTTTTTTGTTAGTGCTTCTTAGGCCCTACATGCCCACACTACTTACAGTGAGTGGATAGTCGATTCTGGTTGTACACATCATATGACTAAAGATGCTTCTTTCTTTTCTTAAGTGAAGTTGCGTAAATTGAAATTTTCGTAGTAGATGATTATGCACTAACTCTTGTCGGTTGTGGTAATATTGAATGTCAAAATGGTGTGATTATCAGTGTGTATCATGCCCCCAATTTGAGTGCAAACTTGCAATCGGTACGTCAACTTACTTAGATCTAAGTTACCAGGATTCGATTCGGATCCGGATACGGATCTGTCAACTTTTTGAAAAGCTAGGATCCAGATACAATGAGGAAACAACACGTACAAATAATATAAAAATATTTTTATAAAATTTTAAAAATAAAACCTTAATAAAAATTAATAGATATATATTTATATATAATTATATATATATAATAACGAATTAATGCTTAATGCTTATAAATAATAACTAATCCAATTAATAATTATAAAATTACTATGTATATTATAATTTCAATTATTTATTAAATTATATATATGAATTAATTGTAAAAGGTAAAGACATTTAAACACTACCTTACTTTTACTTCATGACCATGAGGAGGTTAATATAACTTTATCTTGCAAAATCGTGGGTTGGAGCCCTACGAAACATCCTTTTGGTCATAGTCGTGTTTTTATAATGGACTTCATAATTACACCGCAACTTTGTCCACAACGCAACATCGTCCTCAGAATGTGAGCACTGTGAACTGTTCAATGAGTGGAAGCAAGCACTGTTACCGTCTCTATGGACACCCACCATTGGCCTTATCTGTTATCCCTGGGGCAGGGTCATTAAAAAAATTGATTTCCAACAAGTGTTAACGTGCAGTCATAAATCTCTCTAGTCGTGGTCCCGTGTTTGATCTTGGGTCTACAAGACCAAGTTCAGATCTCATGGTGTTGTTGAAAGACATAAGGGTCACTTAGTTGCAAATAATTTTCTCAATAAGAAGGCATCAACTACATTGAAACCTTTGCCACTGTTGCAAAGATGAAGTCGATCCTACTAATTCTTTTACTTGCTACTCGACTTGGATGGGAAGTACTCAAGATGGATGTTGAAAGTGCCTTTCTCATGGACATCTGAATGAAGAAATCTATTTGGAGCAACCTCCTAGATTTGAGAAGAATACCAGTCTTGTTTGTCGACTAAGGAGATCCTTGTATGGTTTGAAACAGGCCCCGAGGGCTTTGTATGAGAAGATTGATCATTTCTTTCTTACACTTGGGTTTCAAATGATGCGAATCTAATCATAGGATCTATGTTTTACTTGACAATGGTGAAACCTTGATTGTTGCACTCTATGTAGATGATTTAGTCATTAATGGCAACAATATAGATCGAATTTTGGGTTTGAAGAAACAATTGGTTGAGACATTTGAAAGACTGATCTTGCTCTCTTGCATTTTTTTGGGCATTCAAGTTTGTTAATTTTATAAGATCTAGGCCTGGTTAGTAGCCCGAATAATTTACTTACAATTATTACTGAAAACACGCTAGATCAGAACCAAAATCACGCATTGGAATAAAAGATAGGAAATCAATCACACCATTTCACACATTAAGATTTACCCTAGAAACCCCAATCCCTGGGGAAAACCAGCAACAAATTTGTTTTATATAGCAAATTTGTTGCACCAAGAGTAGCGAGGTGCTCTATAGCTCAGTATGGGGGAGATGTTGTCACGTTCCTAACGTTATGCTACAAAAAAAAAAAATTCATGTCGGCTCGTAAAATAAAAAAATAAAACCAAATAAGAAGTACTTTCATAAATAAAAATTTAAAACCAGATAAAAAGTTATTAAGAGAACCCATGTTGTCTCATAAAAAAAAAGCATAGATCAATCTTAAACACGGATCTATCAAGCACGGAGAGGGATCAAATTTCTTTAGGTGAATTTTTTCTGGACGTGTAAAAAATTTAAGATTAAAAAAAGTTTCACCTCAAGAAATTGGATCCCTTCCGATGCTTGATAGATACAGGATAAAGATGGATCTATGCTGGTTAAACAACAGTTACAACTCCAGGCTTTCGGATATGACATCGAACCTGGGTCAATATAATCTCAATTAGTCTCAAACCTCCTGGACTTGGACTCTTGACTCAGCCACGTTACAACTATGCCCAAACCCTCAACAATGCAGACAAACCTTGGCTTTAGTGACTCCCTCACTCCAAAGCCCCTAAGAGAATCCCTCCCTTAGGTCCGATTACTCACTATCAATGATGCCACACGCATTGACAATGACTTGATGGCTCCTCCTCTCACTTAGGATGGATTTTATAACATTACAACATGCAAATACCATGGACCATGAAATACCATGGGCCCTCTTCTTTACATAATGTGACAATAGTACATTCATTTTAGTAGTGAAACTCCTAAGCTTTAGAGTCTCTTGGACGACTCTTGCATGCCAAACACTTGGCCTATGCAAAAGTACTTGTTCAATGCTACAAAAATCAACACTCCTTTTAGAGAGGACGGTACTTCTGGAAGAACCTCCTTTAGGGTCAAAAATACCCTCTGTTTCTGTAGTTGCTCCATCTGAACTAGAAGATCCTCCTGCTACATGCGCTAGACTTTGATATGGAAATCTGTTTCCTTCCTCCATCAATGTCATCTCATTCGAAGTAGGCCTGCTAAGAGAAGCTTCACACTCTCTCTATGTCATTGACAGCGATCTACGATCCAAGTTCCCTTTGGATTCTGCTATAGGCTATCCTAGCAACTTGTGCAATGCACCCTCCTTGATGCCAAGCATTACGGTTGCATCCTAGGTACTTGCTCCCTCTAAAAGTATGAAGACTTGTCCATCCTGGAACATCACAACATACCACACGTCCTCCAAGGTTGACACTGAGAGAAAACTAACACTAAGCCCTAGAGCATATGTCACGTCCTCTGCCAGTAATAGCTCTCCAAACTCCAGTTGGTATGCTCGCGTCTCCTGCTCGCAACTCAGTGAATTCTGTAGCTGCCCAACAACGTTTCCTTGGTTTCCCAAGTGGTTTCCCTTTTCCCTGTGCATACTGCCCGAAATTTCTTGTCCTACCCTAGGCAGTTCTACAGCTGCTTGAGGGCTACCCTGGACTGCCCTAAATTTTTTGAGTGCCTGTAGCCTTTTCTGGGTACTTCTGCCCCATGCCTGGTGCTGCTTGAAACTTGCCTAGTGGCTTGGCCTGCTGTCTAGGTGGCACTTTTTCTTTAGGGGCATGCTTTGGCAGCTACTAGCCGTCTTTCTCTTCATTGGTGGCTGGATATTCTCCTCTTACGGTTGCTACTACAGTATTCAATATCCACTTCCTTGTTCAAGCTCGCAGCCCCACGTCACATTTCGATGGCCTTGTTGGCGACCATAACTTCTTACTTGCGACTGCAGCCTGCGTTTTCTTGGCTGTCGTCACGCCCCACGTCTGGCGTAAGCCCCAAACCACATCAACTTCCATCCTCCTCTTTGTCGGTGTGACCTTATACAGTCCCAGCCTCTACTGCCTGTGGACTCCACACCATGCTTGCAAAGCCCAAATTATGGGCTCCACCTCACTGTTAACGTCGTCGCCTCTATAGCCGACTCCTCTACGATGGTTGAGCCTGGTCTACCTACTCTGACCCTTGACTCTATTCCTGCTGTCGGCCTCAAATCTTGCGGCCTCTATCTTCTGCCATCGCCAGCTGCTCCTGCCAGTCCAGATAAACATGTCTCTCCTCAGTAGCAACCGAGCCTTGCTACCTAAGCTTTGATGTAGCCCGATTGTCCCCTGATCTGCGTCGACTGTGCTGAACACTTTTTCTGAGTTCCTATCGGCCGACTCTACTGGATCAATTTTCGTGTGCCCCGCTTCTTCCAACGGCCTTGCGTGGACTCCTGCGACTCGTATCCACTTGCCGATTGTGTTGATGTTTCTTCAGTTTGCAACATTGGGCATACATTCTCCTAGATTGGTCATGCTGATTTGACCAAGGGGGAATGATACATTAACCCTCAGAGCCTGGGTTTATGGCTAGAGGTGAATGGCCCAGTTAGGGGCGGTCTTTCTCCCATTAGCCTGAGTCATATCAACATTTCCTGCTTCGTGATGGGGAGATTGGCCCTAGGGTGCTCTCACATTGCCTGCTCCGTGATGGAGTGATCTATTCTATATTAAAGCATATTTGACTTGTTTATTTGATAGGGGCTTTCATCCCCTTTGTGGAATATACAAGGCTAGTCTAATGTTGAATTGACATAGAATTTAAGAAGTGTCCAGGACTTCCTAGTGGGTCTATTCAGCATTAGAGCTCTATGTGAGAATAGGTGTGCGTGTGAGGAGATGATCATCAATATGGACAACTTTTCTAGTAAATAAGAAATAACCAAGAAGACAAGTCAGACCATTGAAAAAGTCATGGAAAGCATTGACGAAGTCCCAGGAAAGATTGAAGACAAGAAGTAGAAGTCGGCCCTAGACTAGAAGGAACAAGTAGGCCCCATCAAAAGTACAAGTTGGCTCCATAGTGAAATTAAAGGTGAATTAAAGTGTATAAATGAGTGATCAAACATTTCATTTTGACATAACAACATATCATCTCTTCTTAACTACACTAGTGCACACTTTCCAAGGAGGTATAGCGAAGTTCAAAAGGAGCATGTTGTTTAAAGGTTCTTATCACTCTTGTGACTAGGGTTTCTTGTCAAGAAGGGTGCACTTCTCATGTGCTAGGGTTTCTTCATAATATTGGTGATGTACTTATTGGACTGATTTCTTCTAAGGAAAGTTAGCCGGGTTTTCTCCCAATATTGGGTTTCCCAGGTAAAAACTTTGTGTCTATTGTGCATGGTTGTCCTTTTAAGATCTTGTGTTTTTGCTGCAATTTAAAGTTGAAATTTTCAGTGTGTAATTATTCAATGATAATAGTGGGATGAAATTAACGTTTGAAAATCATCAGGAAGTAATTATTAGATCTGACAATTGTATTTTCCACTGCTATAAGAGAAAATTCAATAGGCCATCTGTTGCTAGATTCTTGAGCTCGATCCATTCACTCACCAGCTCAACTTGCATTTATAGCTACTGCTACTTAGCACACGGCCGAATAGATCCTCCAACCGACTTCTTTTCCTCACGTCCCTTCCCGACAGTTGGACTTTCATTTGTGGGATCTCCTTCGTTCGAGCCTCCACTTGATCTGCACGTGTAGATCTCCCAACCGACCCATTGCAATATGGCGACTGTACGATGTCCGTACACTCTTTGCCTTTTATTTTGATCTTGTAAACCCCTGCAAACTGAACGATTTCCCTCAAAGCTTAACCGGCCTTGTCATTGGCATTGATACCATGTTAATTTTAAAGACACGCTAGATCACAACCAAATTCACATAGCGGAATAAAAGACTAGAAATCAATCACACCATTTGACACATTAAGATTTACGTTGGAAACCCCAATCCCTAGGGAAAACTAGTAGCCAATTTGTTTTATATTGCAGATTTGTTAAACAACACTTACAACTCCAGGCTTTCGGATATGACACCGAATCTGGGTCAATACAATCTCAACTAGTCTCAAACCTCCTAGACTTGGATTCTTGACTCACCCACGCTACAACTATGCCCAAACCCTCAGCAATATAGATAAACCCTGGCTTTCGTTACTCCCTCACTCCAAAGCCCCTAAGAGATTCCCTCCCTTATGTCTGATCACTCACTATCAATGATGTCACACACTAACAATGACTGGATGGCTCCTCTCACTTATGCTGACTTTTATAACATTACAGTATGCAAATACCATGGGCCAATACCATGGACCATGAAATACCATGGGCCCTCTTCTTTACATAAAGTAAAAAAGTACATTCACTTTAATAGTGAAACTCCTAAGTTTGAGTCTCTTGGATGGCTCCTGCATGCCAGACACTTGGCCTATGCAGAAGTACCTGTCCAATGCTACAAAAATCAACAAAGTTCTACAAATGAATGATGGGCTCTTTATTTCTCAACCCAAATATGTATTGGATCTTTTAAACAAATTCAAGATGATTGATTGCAAAGCCTGTTCTACACCTTTTCAGAAGGGAGTTAAATTAACCAAAGACTGTGATACATTGTGAGTCGACACGACTCGTTATTGACAGCTAGGGGGAAGCCTCATTTATTTAACTCACAGCCGACTCGATATTTCCTTTGTTGTTAGGGTGGTTTCCTGGTTTATGCAGGATCCACGAGAAAGTCACCGGAAGGGTCCCAAGTGGATTGTTTGATATATTAAGGGCACTTATCAATTTGGTATAAAGTATTGCACTCATATCACTAAACCTCTGCAGAGTTACACTGACTTGGATTGGGTAGTAGACGACGACGACATGAAGTTGGTTTCTGGATATTTGTTTTGCCTTGGCTCAAGACCCTCAGTTTGGTTGTGCAAGAAGCAGTGGGTGGTCTCTCTTTTGATCGTAGAAGCAGAATATCATGGTGCAGTGAATGCTGGCACAAAGGCTATATGGATTCAATAGTTCTTGGAAGAGCTCAGCTTTTCAGTCAAAGAAGCGACTGTTATGTGTTGTGATGACCAAAGTACTACACAGGGCGCTGATAATCCCATTGCCCCCAGTAAGATGAAGCATGTGGAGCTTCATGTGCATTACTTGTGACAGTTGATACACAAATGTATCGTCAAGCTTGTCTCTGCCACATCGATGATCAAATTGTTGACATTTTTATGAAGTCTTTATAAGAATGCTTGGGCTTCAGGACACTGCAATTATGGGGCGGGGATGTACTGTAATTTCACTTCCTGAATCTCTAGAACGTTGTGCTGATAGTGTTGGAATAGCGGGTCTTGCTAGTATTGCACTCATATCACTAAACCTCTGCACAGTTACACTGACTTGGATTGGGTAGTAGACGACGATGACATGAAGTTGGTTTCTGGATATTTGTTTTGCCTTGGCTCAAGACCCTCAGTTTGGTTATGCAAGAAGCAGTGGGTGGTCTCTCTTTTGATCATAGAAGCAGAATATCATGGTGCAGTGAATGCTGGCACAAAGGCTATATGGATTCAATAGCTCTTGGAAGAGCTCAGCTTTTCAGTCAAGGAAGCGACTGTTATGTATTGTGATGACCAAAGTACTACACAGGGCGCTGATAATCCCATTGCCCCCAGTAAGATGAAGCATGTGGAGCTTCATGTGCATCACTTGTGACAGTTGATACACAAATGTATCGTCAAGCTTGTCTCTGCCACATCGATGATCAAATTGTTGACATTTTTACGAAGTCTTTATAAGAATGCTTGGGCTTCAGGACGCTGCAATTATGGGGGGGGGGGGGGGGGGATGTACTGTAATTTCACTTCCTGAATCTCTAGAATGTTGTGCTGATGGTGTTGGAATAGCGGGTCTTGCTAGTTCATCACATTTCTGGATCCTCTGCAAACAAACAATTGATTGGTGTTGGTTGACTAGAAGAATCAACTAATAAGCCAACTAAGTGGTCGACTAATAGGATGACTAGGCTCTCAACTAGTTGGACTGCCCCACCGATGAACGGGGTGACTAACTAGCCAATTGAACGAGTGATTAGAACAAAACTGTCGACTATGGTGCAGATTTCAAAAACCGTTGTGTGGTGACCCAAGTATGTGGAGATATGATCTTCCTCACTTCAAGGGCTTTGGTTACATCTTGGAGCTATAAAAGAATGATCACCCTTGTGTGATAGTAAAATGCAATGAAATGTAAAAAATTGTGAGAAGTGAGCAATGCATTTCGATGTATTGTCATTCTGTGCTTAAGTGCTGAAACTGTGTTTTTAGACACCACCTCTTCTCGGAATTTTGTAATTTTGCTAATTTCTGTTATGTCTAATCTCCTGATTTTCTCCAACAATTATTTGCCACTAACAAATTAGAATTGACCACAAATTAGCAGAATGAATCTGCTCTGATACCAATTGAATTGAACCTGATGGTTACTTCACTCGAGCCTCCATTATAACAAGGACGAATCTATATACCCCACAAAGGATAAAATTCTTATTATTGATTATTGACTGATATATTTATGAATTGAGATACAATTGATGTGTATATAAATATATGTAGGGGGTGATAAGTCATGTCCTTTGGCACAAGGCATGACTTATCATGATTCAAACATTGATATAATACTGACCTAGAGGTTAGATGACTGATTATAATATAAATGTTTATACATATTACATGGAGGTAATATACTCTATGTATATTACAGTGCCAGTTGGGCGATATTTTCTTTCGACTTGTGGTATTTCCAATTATATAACATTTATAACCAATAAGAAAATATTGCCATTTTTTAAAATAATGATATCGGATCTGCCAAAATCTCGCAATATTTCCAAAATGATCATGATATTCGCAACAGTGTAATTGAGGTACTGTTGACCAGAGAAGGGACAGACCCTACCCTTGTGTTGTGTTTTGTTGAGGGGAAGAAGGTCCCAGTGTGCATTGGTTGTGGGCGGGTGTGATTACTGGAGGAGTATCCTTGTTAGGGTTTGATGGTAGATGTCTAGCTGGTTTGAATTCTTTGGCTGAGCTAGAGCCTGTAGGACTTTACTTTGCTTTGGTGGTATCATGCCCTGGCATGGGGGTTGGATCCATTGTTCAGTCCTCTCCTGGCCTATGCTGGGAGGGAAAGCCCACACTCCTCTGCTGTGTCCTGGTAATGTAAAACTGTCCCGGTATTATTTGTAATAATGAAATATAAGATATATTTTTTTAGAAAGAAGATAATTCTTAGGTGGCAGTTCTAGTTCAGACAATGATGGTACTTATTGTTTTTCTTCTGATTTTACCCTGTATTCAATTGGGGTTACCGCTTTGCACAAAAATTATGAATTGATGTTTCTGAAGACAGAGTTGTTGGAAACAAAGGCTAACTTGGGTTCTCTTTAAATCATGCGTATGACATAATCAAAGCAGGTTAGTCTAGAAATGTCTTTTCTATTTCAGAAAGACGAATATAAATTGGCTTCCTGTTGACACCCAATTTTTAAGCTAGTAAAAAATCTTTTTCCCTTCATAAGTTTGAACCAGCTGTGCAACTTTTCACATATGGTCTTGCAAAATAGGGTGTGATTTTTCAGGTCTATGTTTTGGTAATTATGCACAGTGATCCAATAATGTCTGTCTGCAGAAGAGGAAGACTGGACAACAAATAACCAGTGATGTTCAATCTGATGAATCAAAGGAAGTCAAGCTCACATGTGCAATTTGTATATCCACAATGGAGGAGGAGACATCAACTGTATGCGGGCACATCTTCTGTAAAAAATGCATTACAAATGCTATACAGGTATGGAAGAGATGCCCAACTTGCAGGAAAAAACTCACGATCAATAGCATCCACCGTATCTATATTTCTAGCAGCACTGGCTAGCTATTCTTCATTGTACATCTTGCCAAATTCTGCTGTTTCATTAGTGAAGCTATATAGTTGCACTCCCTTGTGTGTGACATAAGAAAATGTCACACTTTCTTTAACTGCATATTAAAATGATTTTAGAAACATCTGCCAAAGCACTGGTGATCATATGTATTACTTTGAATGATGACGGAGGCTATTGGAATAGCTTGGGATCTATTTAAATGATGTTGAATGTTTTAAGATCCATCAACCTGAACAAACTGTACCACGTACAAACTTTTCTTCCATTGTTTCACATTTGGGTTTTTAAGTTTGCAGAACATTGCCATATTTATCTGTGGTTCGATAATATTTTTTATCACAACATGATGTCGTTATAACATAAAAAATAATACAACACAGCAGAAAAGATAAAGTGGCCTACAATTTCTATTACATTCAAGGGAGTGCTCCAATATATTAGAAAGTTGTCTAGTTAGTTATTAAGTTACCTCACTGTGCTTTCAAGAAGAAAAGTCCTTTTCAAATACAGAAATAGTCCATATCCATGAAATTCATACTATAGTTGCATTTGAAAATTAGTTCAGTTATACTGCTAAGAGGTAATATTTTTGATTCCGTTATATCCATGAACGTTTACTAAGAAATAGTTGAATACTATTTTTGGTTTTATATTTCAGTCTTATAGGGTTGATTATGGTTTACTATTTGCTATTTTAAGGATTTTATATTAAATTAATTATTGATTTTCATCTATTTAATATCATATATATTACATAAAAATTTGTAGCCGAGCATATATAGGGACTAGTATGTACCTTAATCTTTGTCTTCTATAACAGGAAAAGAGTGTAACGTGTTGGAAGATCAACTCTAAATTACCCTCGATAGTTTGGTCGTGAGATTTTGTAATGTTTTCTCAAACGTTAACAAATTAATCCAAAAATGTCCAAGGCAACTTTAGAATCAAAGCTATCTAAAACAATAAACAAGTTTACAACATAGATATATAATATCTGCCATGTTGTTTTTTGGGGGTGGGGCTTATACCTTGAGATTTGATTAAGGTTATACCTCTCTCAAGTGACGGTAGGGCAAGGTATAAGCTGTCCTGATTTGGAAAAATGTTGCTTCACCTCCTGCCCTTGTCTCCTTAATCCTTGCTTCAATGAAATATATATAATCATACACTATTTATATGTGAGTGAGCTTCTTCATACACTGATATTGATATGGAGGCATGAGTTGAATGTGTGCATGTTATCCCTAAGTATAGGAAAGGGAAATCATATTCTGCCCAGTGAATTATCCCTTTTCCTATACCCGAGGGAAGGTTTTTCTATTTCCTTTGCATAGCGGAGGAAAGGAATGTTAGAATAATCAACCCATAGTATTTACCCACTTAGACATTATTTCATTTGTTTTGTCTTATTTGCCTAGTCCATGAGTCCCACCATGTGCAAGTTGTCAATTGCCTATCCATAGAGGTCAAACTTGCCATTATTGACTCATGGAGCGCTTTGGAAAGTCCTGGGAATCAAATCTGCTTTATTCCTGGCCTCCTAGGCGCCCTTCTGCTTTTTCTGCTTTGTTGACTGCTTTTCCAGTTTTTTAAAGCACATAAGGAAAGCTAGACTAGGTGAGGTGAACTTGTTTTATTCCCCTTTCATCCTCCACTCTTTCCTCCATGCAAAAGCATGTATGAGCTGCCATTTGACCACTCTTTAGCTTGCCCATGCGCCCTTGCTAATTCGTGGGGTCCTTGATAGATTTGGGATCAGCTTTTTACACCTATGGGGGATTTGCCTATTTTGGGTAAGCCTGCTTTATGCTAGATTTGGATGCTTCCTCATGCATTCGATTTGCTCATGTATTCTATATATTCAGCAGCCTATGTTATTACAGGGTAGGCTATTGTACACTCAGTTAATATAATTTTGTGTTACAGCTCCATATTCAGTCTCCATTGTTGATAATTTGCATGATCAATTGTTAATTGCTGTGAGTGAAATTAATCTACTGCAGGCCTGAATTTCTACAAGGAAAATGTCACAATGGATTGCTCATTTGTAGTTGCATTCCCACTGATTTGATTTCAAGTGAGTGTTTTCAAAAACATTGTTTGAAACAGACGCACTACAATTGTGCCTTGGAGAAAAGGCTAGCATATCTTTCAATGAACAAAAATATGCAAAATTCATATTTAGTGGGGTGCATGATTCCACAAAGGCAGGTTATGATTATCACAATGTCACAATGGATTGCTCATTTGATTAAGGTTATACCTCTCTCAAGTGACGGTAGGGCAAGGTATAAGCTGTCCTGATTTGGAAAAATGTTGCTCCACCTCCTGCCCTTGTCTCCTTAATCTTTGCTTCAATGAAATATATATAATCATACACTATTTATATGTGAGTGTGCTTCTTCATACACTGATGTTGATATGGAGGCATGAGTTGAATGTGTGCATGTTATCCCTAAGTATAGGAAAGGGAATCATATACTGCCTAGTGAATTATCCCTTTTCCTATACCCGAGGGAAGGTTTTTCTTTTTCCTTTGCATAGGGGAGGAAAGACAAATGTCACAATGGATTGCTCATTTTCAGTTGCATTCTAATGTTGCATTCCCTTGAAACATTAGAGATAGTCTTCTATGCTCAAAGGCTTCCTGTTAAACAACATTTTGCAAAGGTCCTTCCTAATCACTGGAGATTTTTATGTGTCATATATATAATGAAGAAGGTACACAATTGTAATGGTAGGGTTGACTATAACCGGCAAATAAATTTGGAGTGTACATGGATGGAACTGGCTACATGGGTTCTAATACTCAAGACACTCAACTATATTTTTCTTGCAAATTTTAGTTCATCTAATTATCTATTTGTTGGTAATGTACTCATACAACTATTCTTTGATATCCTTTTAAGCGTGTTGAGCTATTCTTTTAAGAACCCAATAGCAATTCATAGCTCTGCACCTAAATGCATACTAGGCATTATAGTATTCAAATTTAATTAGACTTATTCCAAGTTAAATAATTTAGTTTTATGAAATTGTGAATTTCATTTCTTTTCTTGCTATCAATAAAATAAAAGTTTCTAATTATAATAAAAAGAACCAATGTATTTTTACCATCAGTAAAATATAAGTTTCTAATAATAATAAAAATAACCAAATGTATTTTTACAATAGTTACAAGATTACAAAGAAATGCATCACTCAATGACATAAATTACAAAACTGAAATGCAAATAGAAACTGCAGATGCAACCTATGTGAAATATTGCTAAATACACACTTGAAATATGGTAAACATATATAGTGTATTATTTCACAGCTCAAGGTGCCATATGAACTAGTCGAATTTCTGGTCGACCAACTTGGGTAAAAGCTTTTGTATCTTCAATTATGGTGTATTTTCTTTTTCTCATTCTCAAAATTTAGTGACCTGTTTTCCGAATAGCTTACAAGGGTTCAGATTCCAAGAGTGTCAAAGTTTAATATAGTCTACATACATATTGTTAGAACAACTGTCACACATGTCAAATGCTTGTAGAGACAAGGTTGAAAGACCATGGAAGAACTCACATGAAGATCTGGTTGAATGAACTCCAAAGAAGACGAAGGGCATATTCTTTAAATTTATAGTGAGCAAAATACACTAAGTTTATGCATATTCTTTAGCTTTGTAGTAGGCATAATGCATTTGGTTTATTTAGCTTACCTCCCAAATCTAGCCTATCAACGCCAAGTAACTTCATGGACTTTTTCTTTTTCTCTTTTATGGATTTGGTTGGTGAGTTGTCCACATCTTTAGTAGATGGACAATGCCCACTAGTTTTCGACTCAAGATTTTTGTGTCATTTTTACTAGGTGTTTTATTTTAAATTCTTAGCTCTCGGTAAAGACTTTTATCTAATATTTAGATCATTGAGCTCATATTTGTACCATAGAGACACAAATTCCCTATGTCTCTCTCAAGGCTTGGTTGTTATTTTGTTCCCACTGGGGACAAAATGACAAAAATCATTTTATTACTAATTTTTTTTCTTATTTTATATATCTATACTGTTGACTTTCTTTTAAATTATTCTTAACCATATGGCACATTATTTTGCTACTGTTGACTTTCTTTTAAATTATTCTTAACCATATGGCACATTATTTTGCTGTTTATCTTTGAAATCACTTTGATGCCTCGTAGATTATGATTTATTCAACAATGGTAACTTAAGATCTCAAGTCCTAAATATAAAAGTGGGTGCCTTTTGGATTTATAACTAAACAAAACATTTCAACTTATGCATATTAGAGTATTGATTAATTTTTGGAACTTTAATATACATCATATTGCACTACAATATTCATAAAGAAACCAGGTTTTAAATGATAGCAATGAAAATATACTTGATGCTTTAATAAACATCGCCTCGAGAGCACTTATTTTTTTTTCTGCTGAAAACAAGCTAAATGAACACTTTCTATGAAGTTTGTTAAATCTTTAAATGTCTCTGTAGCCATGGTTGGGTTTTTAGCAGTCAAAAGTTTAGTAACATGTTATATTTTTGTTTCATGTATATGCACATTTTGTACGAATTCAAATCAATGCCTCCTAGTTCTTTCCGACCCTATTGACCTACTCCTCCATTTAGCTATCCCAATTCTTGATTATTAACCTTCTTGCTTCATCTTCATTTTCATCATACTCTAACCAACAATAGTGCATTGAATGCACACAATCTGATCACTTCTCTTAGGTCCTCCTAATTAAGCACACACAATGATCGATTCGAATTTCAATGTTCTTTATGTTTTATTTCTTTAAAATGAAGGCCTCTTTTAGCAATTCATTGTAGAGATTGTGATTTTCTATATTGAACTAAATTGTAATAGTAAGTCATCT
Source organism: Pseudotsuga menziesii (assembly GCA_001517045.1). Taxonomy (NCBI): domain Eukaryota; kingdom Viridiplantae; phylum Streptophyta; class Pinopsida; order Pinales; family Pinaceae; genus Pseudotsuga; species Pseudotsuga menziesii. The sequence goes on from LPNX010662539.1 coordinate 112,143, forward strand.
TAAAAATTGAAGCTTGCTACTTAAGTAATCACATAAGATAATGAATTTAAAACTATAGATGCTTAAAATTGAGTTGAACTCTACTCATAAAGAAAAGTCACAAGAAAAACTTTATCATGGTGCCCTTGTTGGCTAGTCAGATTGAATGCAAACTTCTCATTCCTTGAAAAGATCTATTTTGTCAAATGTAAAGTGACAAGGCTCTTTATTCTCTATAATTTGGTTATAGATAGTACTTTTGCTAATTACTTTACGTGATACTTTTGAAGATAAGAGAAATAATTGAGTAATGCTCATAATCACATGCCACAGTGGCATTGGTGATATTGATAAGGATACATTATTTGATTATCACCAAAATGATGATTGAGTGGCACTTGTGCAATTATGCAATATTATGTCCCTCCATCTCATACATGACAATATTATCATTTTATATTGGTTACATCTCATCTAAATTTGTCCCACGGTTGAGGCAACTATTACCTTATCTATATCAATCATTTTTTTTTTACATCTAGAGGGGAATCAACATCATCTCCTGCACGTCTTGAACAAAGTTGTGGTTTCAAATTCGAGGATCTGCCATTATAAACCCTCACTAGAAAAAAAATGGGTTGTCTAGAAGTGCTTATTAAATTGCTTAATATCCACAGATTAAATGGATATTAAAGTCTAAATATTGTGAAGAGACCTCTAACACATCCATCACATATTACACATATTTCTCTTCATGTGATTAGGTTTATGGCATCATCACTCCCTTGTAAGGGTCTTTGTATTATTACTTTTTAATTGTTTTTTACGAATGGATGCCTTTTCATGAAACTCAATTGTCCATTTTTCGGATCAACTTTTCTCCTCTAACATGCCAAAGATGTCATCCTTTAGTGTAACCTACCACACACCTTTTTGGTTTTCCACTAAACCCAAGGCAACTACACTATGAAACTCCTTTTCACTAGTGTCGCATGATATTGTTAAATGAAATTACAGTTAAAAAATGGGAGCAGAGAGACTTGGAATTTCCTTTGTTATTGTAGGAGTTTTTCATTTAGGTTGAGTTATGATAATAGGTCTATGAAAGGGTCATTACTCTCCTAAATCATCATGGCTTTGACTCTAATTGTGAGTAATTGGAACAAGAAATAAGTACATGTAATGAAATTTAAAATGCCAAACAAAGATTAGTTGTTTTATAAGCAATTTTTGTGAATTTAAAATTTAATTAATTGAAGTACAAAATTGGAGGCTTTAATGCCCCCAAATAGACATGATAATAATTATTTACATTCGCATTACAAAGACATCAAGATTCACTTGGGATAGATGGAGCAAAAACTTGATTTGAATATTTGGCTATTTGTTGTAATCATTCTTCAAATAATGGTTATAACCTCAGCTGCTCCATGGATGCTATATGCACTTCACTTGAAACTTTTTAGATTAGTGGTATGCTGCACAATTCTAGAGCATACATTGAGTATCACTAAATTATCTCTCACCAAAGTTGTGGTTGTTACCTGCAAATTAAATTTATAGCACTTGGTTTAAACACAAAATTGTCAATAAATACCAAGTAATACTTCTAAATTAAGGACACTTTCCCATTGAAGTGTGGTTTAACAACAAGTAACAAGGTGATTGGTCTTGTAGGCATGGTTTTAAAACCCATCAATTGTGTGTAGATGAAGCCAAGTGCAAGTCTCGGGTGACTTTGATGACATAAGTATGTTCTTCGTAGGGAGACAAATTATCCAAAGAGATTTTATAAGAACTTTTCTCTAACCACAAAAAATTAAAAACGATCTCTTACCTCATTATTGAGAAGTTAAACCTACTCCTTATTTTTCATGAGGCCTTGATGACATAAATGTGCCAATATTATGATAAGGCTCATCACATATCAAATTAGGAAAATTTTATATACTCATATGAATGAGAGTTATTGATTTCCTTTTTAATAAGATTGTACTGAATACACAAAATATTCTACCTTCCCATTATTTGTAAGGCTTTTTTAGATTTGTTTAATTTCTACAATTCAAATTTTATCATTTTTCATAACTTTGTCATATTTAAAATGATTTACACATTGTCTTTAAACATTATTAAGCATATTCCATTATACTTTAAAACCTCAATATTTATTATATTATATTATTATGTGATTGATAAGTTATATAAAGTTTACACTACAATATACAACCTCTACATTTGGATAAAATTCAATTTACTTATTGTTTGTTGATATGAAATTACATTGAAAACATTTGCCATTCCAATTATAACTAGAACTTTGATAACTTATTTTTCCAAAGTTAAAGTTATGTGATAGAAGTTCTATCTTGTCATCATTGACTTTACCATTTAATTATTATGGCTTTTGTCATCATTGACTTTACCTTTTAATTATAATGACCTTTGTCATCATTGACTTTACCATTTAATTATTATGGATTTTGAATATGGAAGATACTTTGCTTATATAACCAAAGCCAAACATACCAATAGGCCTTGCTACAATCTTGCAATTCTATGTTGTTCAATTCTCTGTGTTTGTCATTTATTACTAAGCAAACATATATAGACACACAAAACTTAAGTACATATGACTAAACAACTTTTGGGAGTAAAGAGATGAATGAAAAAGAAGGGAATGGAGGATATTATCTTTGATATAAGAAAAAATAGATCAATACTAAAAAGCTCAATTGATTTCTCATAGTTAGTAGTTGCAAAAAGAGCTTTGCTCCTTATGAGCTCATGAGTGGAGGAACGAAAAAAATGAGGTGAGTTAGCTAGTATAAATACTAGTTGGGGATATTTTTAAAAAATAAACCCGTGGGAGATTATTCATATGCAAGAAAGTCAAGTCATGAAAAACTTCTATAAAAATAAACAACACGTATATCAAGAACTTAGTGCTTATCTCAAATTTTGATTCTTTAATGAGGAGAGTCAAACGTGCATAAGAAAAACTCATCTTTTTTGGGTTTCTCTAGCAAAATCTATGGCATGGGATATGCTCGAGTGCATGGTCGCTTTTGAAACATCAAAAGGTTATAGGATTTGGGGTGGCACACAAGTAATTTAGAAAATTAATTTTAATCCAATTTTATTACAAGCATGGCATATTTATCTTTCAAACTTTATCAAAACAAAGTTGATCAAGTGACACCCTTGACAGACTATCGAAATAATGCAATAGGAATTTCCAGAAATATCCTTTAGCATGAAGGCAATTGAAGAACAAATTCCTTAACATAACAAAGGCTCTAGGATTTTATTCTCTAAGCAAATATCCACAAGGTTTATTAACGACAAATAATTTATTTTGATGGTGTGGGTGCCATGAAGTATAAAATGTGTTGACATGTTTTGAGGCTACTAATAAAACCTAGTGGCCAGGATTCCTAAAAGAAGGAGATCAATTCCATTAAAGAAAATAATGTCAAATAAGTACATAAAGTGATGGAGATCAATGCCATTAAATAAAATAATGTCAAGTAAGTACATAATGTGATGGAAGGCAAAGGAATGATTCTAATATTGTTAGGGTATATGCTAGTGTACTAATTAAACAAGTTTTACAATTCCTCTTTTGTTTATGGCAAGATTAGAAGGGTACCATCAATATTATCTTTTGTAAATAATGAGGTTATGACTATCAAACCTCTCTTCTAGCTTTTTTCCAGGATGGAAGAGGATCAAACAAGCTTATACCATAACATTTTTCTCTCCATGACAATACCATTAATTTTTTTATACAAGACATTGCCAAATTTTAAGTAATATTTTGTAAGCACTAATTCATAAAGAGACATGACCATTTGTATAAATTGCGTATCTCCTCGTTGATTGATAGATTTGTAATAATTTATTGTAAAATAACTAATCCTTCTATTGTAGGGATGCATGGGTAGAGAGATTCAATGTTAAAAGGTAAAAAATGACATTAGGAGAAAACATATTTTCTCACATTTGCTTTAGTAGATAGGAGTGTTGTAACCCAATTTCGTATAAGCACTGGTGCATAGCCAAGGTTAGCAAATGACATAAAACATATAAGCTTGAGTATATAGAATCATAGAAGCCAAATACATGGTGTCCAAGGATTTGTTTCATAAAACCTATATGTCCAGCCTCTTTGATCCTGGGTATATTTTTCTAATGTTGTAAGCCCTTTATATGAGTCAGATACAACTGACAAATTCTGTAGTATATTTGGGAAACTCATGTTAAGAGTGTTGATTTGTTATGTTGTTGTGTTTTTTTTGGTAAGCTATAAACATTATATTAATTATCAAAAAGCAATACAAAAGTCACTTGGTTGGCCTTCCTAGAGGGAAACTAGGCCATCCATTGAGTTAAGTTCCCATAATTTCTCAGTTTAAACAAAATTTAACCAGTACCAGGACAGACAACATGCCATTAGGGAAGACAAAAGGTAGACCGCTAACCTCAAACATATAAACTGGAACAACTGAACATAAACAACTAGAAAAGAAACTAACCCTCTAAGCTTCATCAGAAATGGTGACCACACGCACCTTGTTCTTAGGTAGTTGGCCACTAGATTAGCCTTCAGGGGTATTAGGCTTGAATACGGTTCTTGTAGTAAGCTTTGCCAAGGTATTGATTCACTAGATGAGCCCCTTGATTGCATTCACAACAAAGTTTAAGCTAGAATTTATCTTCAGGATTTGACCCTGATTCCATTTCATCATGGCATCAATCCACTTCCTAAACTTCGATTCGTTTCAATGGGTTTCCCTCAAGGATTTCCCCATTAACATTTTCATTTGATATTATAACAAAATGGTATTAGCGTGCTGGTCTCTTTGGTTCAAGACGAGCCCACATCCTTGACTCGTGGAAACCACTCCATCTGCGCTCCAAAACTTCCTGCGACCCTTGCTACTTCTCAATTTCTTTCTCGGCTTGATAAAAATATGTCTGGTCTCCTCAGAAACCACCTAATAATAAGTATTCTTGGCCTCTGCAACTTCTTGTTGCACTTGGGGCATGTGAGAGCCCCTATGTTCTCTTCCCCTACCCATTGCTTTCTTGGGATTTTCCATTCTACGAAGAACCCTCACAAGAAAGTCACCTCGGTCCCAAATCCCCCTCAAACAATTGCTTCAGCGTCTTCTCTTCGCTCTTCTTAGGTGGTAGATTACCAATAGAGCTCCCACACTAGAAGCCCCGCACGTGCTGGTATATAAGCCTCATCTCCAACATCACAATAAGCCTCACCTCCAGCATCACATAATGATATTTAGGTGAGGGAGAGTTCATGCCATCATTGTTTTGTACCCACTTCCTCGTCGTCACCAAGACCACCATGGTAATAAACAATTTTGCATGTAGACACCTTGTCATGCCTTCACCACTAATCATTTTGACATTCTTCCTTACTTGTCAGTTGTGTATGAGGTACAACATCTTGCCAAGCTGTAACCTGTAAAATTCCCACATCCATATACACCCTTATGTTAGGATTATAATCCTCCCTTGTCCAATTTGGTCAATTATGTCTAAATTAGGAGTCTTTTCAGTCTATATTTAGTCACTAGCATAATTGGGTCCACATGGCCTAATTGGGCCACATGTGTCAGTTACTAGAGTGTGGGGAACACTAGTTGAGGCTAACTTCCACTGAATGCACTTGCATGCATCAATTTAGGAGCCTCCTATACCAATCCCTACAATTTAGGAGCCACTGGGAGTGCCAGAACCAAACTCCTTCAGTTGAGTTTAGTTAGTGACTAGTTAATCCTAGTTAGGAGTCAGTTACATCCAGTTACATTCAGTTAGCACCAGTCATTGATTGATTGCATGTGGGAAGGCTCCTTTCCTCACCTACCACATTCAATTAGACTACTTAACTAATTCTAACTGATTGAGGCACTGATTTAGACAACTGGAGCTAACTAGTTAGGTTCCGTTAGTGATTTAGACATGTCTAGTTATCCATACAGTTAGGTAGAGTAAATCAATTCGAATTCCTCTCTCATGCATTCAAATTGATTGGTATTAATACTGTTAACCCAAAAAATCCCTCACTAAGCTCTCTATGACCTACACCACCCAAGGACACCACTTCATGACCCTCCATTAGACCCCCACACCCTCAAAATAGCCTAAGGATAAAGAAAAGGGCTTAAAAACCCCAAAAAGAAGCCCAAAATACTCTCCTAGGAGCTAAAGCCCTCCAAAAGGGGATAAAACCCTAAACGGATCTAAAATTAGGGCGGAAGGGGCTAAAAGCCCAAAAAAGGGGCTAAAGCTTGGACCAAGGGCTTAAAACCCTAAAATCCCAAAATAGCTATAAAAGGAGGGTGGGGGGTCACTCTCAAAACGCTTCTCCCTTGCATACTGTTATGCTGCCCGTGGATGCCTTAAGACACATTTGCCTCTCAAGCCACCCACATTCCCTCTCCTCCATTTCCATTGAGCCATAGCTCCCCCCATCCAAGAGAGGTGCTTCCACAATCTAGGGCATGGTGGCCCATTTCCACCAGAGAAGGTATAGCTTGTAATACTTGCTTTGTTTCTTTGCTTCTTAGTTTTCTTTGCTTTCTAACCCATGTTTCATTTGCAAGTTTATGTTTAACATTGTTTTGCAGGTATTTAGGTTTATTATTGCTTAGAATTTATTTGCAGGTCTTTGGAAGCGGAACCCTAACTTGTGTTTGCAGAGGGGTTCACCATTGTTTCCATCATTTCTCCATTTTCTTCTTTCTGTTCTTAGTTTAGTTTCTGTCCCTTTACATTACGTTTTTATTTTCATCTTTTATCCACGTAGGAACCTACCCTTCCTGCCCCTGTAGCAAGGAGAAATCCCTGCTACAGAACTGGCGACCATACCATGTCGATCCCATAGGATCCCTGGGCCAAATTTTTAAAAATTTCAAGTTTTTCAAGTTTTGCCCTAGTTTTTCAAATTTCATGTTAAATCCACTTTAAATCCAGTTTATTTTCAGTTATCAGTACTGTCGAATCCTCTGCTAGGAAAAATCGAGTCAGTTTGGCCACAGTACAAGTTACTGTCGGCCGGATTTGACTCTGGATCTCAACAAAACCCTCAATCCAGGGTAGGTCGTTCTTATCGGGCCTGAAAGTGAGGCGAGGGCGCACTTAATGGCCAAACAGGTGTGCCCAGGGCACACTTAATCCCTCGATAAGTGCGACTTCACTCAGAAACACAATCCGCGACTGTTTTTGCATTCTGTGCGACCCCCTCGCCTGTTTCTAAAAAAATATTGCGGCCCCCTTGCCAAATTTGATCAGAAATGTGCGGCCTGTCAAACAGAACTTCAATTTCAGTTTAATAGAGGTTAAATTTCAGTTTCATAGGGACTGTCAGTGCGGCTCAGCCGCATCTGTCCAGCACTGCAAGTCAATTTCAGTTTTTGTTTCAATTTCATGCAATTTCTTTTACAAACAATGTGTAAATTCCAAGTAAATATTAATGGCTTAATCAAATGAATGTAGCTCAACTAAAATCAACCTAAAACTAACTATCTTGCTTAACCTTCCTCCTCTACCCAGTCATCACCCTTCGGGGTATTCTGGGATACGATGAAGGGCAAGCTCTTATAGATCTAGGCACTCCACTAATATTGTTCCAAACCATTAAAACCAGATGACCTGGAAGGTAGAGGGGGTAGAGAAGGAGGGCTTCTCACAGCGCTAAGCGTCCTCCCTGTTGACCAACCTAGCATCTGGGAGGTGACTTGAGGGTCTACATATGGGATTAGTCCCATTGTGTTGAGATCCCAACACCTTATCTTGGTTGAAGAGGAATATCAGTGGGAGGTAGACATCTAGTTAGGCCATCAACATTCAGGGTTGAAAACTGTATTTGTTCACAATTTCTGATTATTCAATGCATGCATACACAATGACATGAACTCTACCATGATGAATTCATAAATCATTTGCAGCAACCAAATACGAGAAAAACAAACAAACAAATACACCATACCAGCTAATTAACCCAACTCAGTTCATGACGTTGAGTGAGCCTTAAAATTTACCAATTTACACTAAGTACAAACAAATCTGCAGTCTTTGAGGACATAAGTCCCTGACTGCTTCAACTGTGGGAAGTACTTGGGCTCTGCCCAGAAACTCATTGTGAGGAGTACCATAGGAACCCCAAAGTAGCTGGCCGCTGAGAGGAATTTCCAAGCGAAATGGGCAATGGCCCCTTCTGATTGAGTAGAAACACCTGGGAGGAACAAGCCAAGCGCTGTCTTATGGCAGTCTTGGTGGCCGAGTGACCACCTACATCCAATAGGAAGCCACTGAAACCGGGGTCCAAACATCATTCCCACTAGTTTCATACATAAAATCGAACACAATTGATCCTCCACGCTCTTCCTCACGCCTAAGAGGCGAACCACCACCATTTGGAACACTCAATCGACACCGTCGAAACCGTTCTCAGCGATATCCCACACCATCAAAAGGCCACACAGTCTCTGATTCTGATTCAGACCCATATCAGTCTGAACTGGACCTCCACACCGCACCATCAAGACCCATGGCTGGTGCAAATCTGGATCCATTTTCCGGCTTAACCTTAGCAAGTGGACCCATGTCCACACCACAACCTGTAAGCACAGTCATGCAGACTGTCATTATTTAGTTGGCACCACCCATAGTGACCAGCTAAGCTGGCCCACTGGAAACACACGGGGGCAGTGGCCCCTCTACACACACTGCCCCTCCTGCCACACAGGGGGGCAATGGACCATCCACTTACATTGCCCCTACTGTCATGCATGGGGGAAATGTCCCTTCCACCCACACTGTCCCTCCCACAACACTTGGGGGCATTGGCCCCCATCCGTAATGGTGCCACCGCAAGTACCCCCAACTGTGCAGATGCATTATGCATCTGCAAACCCCACCACCATCGCAACCCCATCCCACATCAACTTGGGGTCAAATCCACCATTCATGGCTCATCTTAACTTGCCTGATTTGGCTAGATTAACAAATGACCCCATTCGCCATCAAGATTTTTGTCCTCCAATGCCAACTAAGTTGCCATCAGACATCCCCAAGTTTGAAGGAAAAGCAGGGGAATGTCCCCAAAACCACATAATGACATTCCATCTATGGTGCTCATCCAACAACATCGTAGATGACTCCATCAGGCTGAGGCTATTCCAACACACCCTTACAGGTGTTGCAGCCAAATGGTACATTGAGCTGCCACAAGCCAAGTAGCCGGACTTCAACTCCCTAACCTTCATGTTCCTACAATATTTCCAACTCCTCGTCAGATATGATGAGGGGGTGGAGATCCTGTTATCCTGCTGTCAAAACACTGCCAATCATATAACTGACCATATCCATGAGTGGCGACGATGCCATAGCCTATGCAAAATCCAACTTGACAACATGATCTTCTTGGATTGGTTCCTTAAGACCTTGCTCCCTCCCATAGCAAAGGGCATCGCATCTGAACGTCCCCAATTCGAAGAAGAGGCCATACTGAAGGCCCAACAGTTTGACCTTATCTATGCTCAGTCTGGATACTTGTACACTGTCATTCCAGACACCCCCCGTCCGAGTACTTCATACCGTGATGCACTGGGGGCATCCCACACTGTGGACGACATCATAGGATCGGTCTCCCAATGGGGCATGTCCCGTGAATAAAAAACAGGGTACCATTCGCGTTTGCATAGACTTCCATGACCTCAATGGGGCATGTCCCAAAGACAACTTCCCCACACCTTTCATCGACCAGATCATCGATGCGTGCACCGGACATGAAGCCTTTTCCTTCATGGACGGTTTTTTCGGATATAACCAAATCCAAATCCGAAAAGCAGATAGTTACAAGACGGCATTCACAACCCCATGGGGCACATTCGCTTATCGAAGCATGCCCTTTGGCCCGAAAAACGCTGGAGCCACCTTCCAACGTGCCATGACATAATGTTTCCACGATTTAATTCACATCATCCTAGTCTACCTGGACGAACTTATCGCTCGATCAAAAAAACAATCACAACATATAGACGACTTGCGGCAAGTCTTTTTACGTTGCCATAAGTACAAAATTCGCCTCAATCCTCTCAAGTGATTTTTTTGTGTCCCAACAAGCCGTCTACTTGGATTCATCGTATTTCACAAAGGGATAACGGTAGATCCCCTCAAAGTTCAGGCTATCCTTGATCTTCCTTCCCCAAAAACTCGGTACCAACTACAGAGCCTTCAAGGCAAGGCCAACTTCTTTCGTCACTTTGTACTAGAGTACGCAACAAAAGCTTACAGATTCATTCGCCTGCTCCTCACAAAAATCCCCTTTGTTTGGGATCAGCGAGCACAAGAATCATTTGATGCACTCAAACAAGCCCTGGCTTCTGCACCATTACTTTCAGCACCCGATTTCACCCAGGACTTCATTCTCTATGTGTCAGCCTCGGACAACGCCATTGTAGGAGTCTTGGTCCAAGAAGACGATGCCTGCCATGAGCATGTGATTTACTACATCAGTCAGAAACTAACAAGACCCCCACTGTGATATTCACCTGAGGAGAAATTGGCCCTTGCTGTCGTCTTCTCGGCCCAAAATTTGCGCCACTACATCATCACGAACCATACACGTGTAGTGGTGGATTCAAACCCCATGCGGTACCTCTTAAGTCGTCGCCTTCTACAAGGTCGAGCAGCTAAGTGGGTAGTCGTCCTCCAAGAGTTCGACCTAGAGTTTGTATCTCCAAAAAGCACAAAGGCACTCGTGCTGGACACCCTCATGACCGATCTGCCCCCATTAACCGCATCACCACCCCCCAAGGATGATCTCCCTGATGATTTCCTATTCGTCATATCCACGGACGACCCATGGTATGGGGACATCCTTCTTTATTTACGAACACAGAAGTTCGCAGCACACTTACCCCGTGAGGATAGGTGATGCATCCGACATCAAGCCATTCGCCAATTGCTGATTGGAGATGTTCTGTATCGTCGAGGCATTGAAACCATCCTACGTCGTTGCCTCACCTGTGACGAGGCCGAAACCATCCTCAACGACTGCCATAGTGGAGCCTGCGGTGGCCACCTTTCAGGCCTAGCAACTGCCTAGAAGATTCTACACATCAACTATTTTTGGCCCTCCATCTTCATTGATTGCATAGAGGCAGTTAAGCATTGCCACAACTGTCAGCTCTTTTCCCTGAAGGCAAGAACCCCCCCTGCACCGTTACACCCCGTAGTCACAATCGGTCCCTTCTGCAAATGGGAAATCGACTTCATGACAATCTCCCCCGTTTCGGCTAATGGTCATAAATACATCATTATAGCAGTCGATTACTTCACCAAGTGGGTTGAGGCCATGCCCACATTTGATTGCAAAGCCGAAACCACAGCATGCTTCTTCTTTAACCATGTTATTTCACGATTTGGTGTTCCTAAACAATTAGTCTCAGACCATGGAGCACACTTTCCAGACGCCGTATGGACTGAACTGTCAACCATGTTGAAGTTCGAACACCAGTACTCATATTCCTACTACCCTCAGGGCAATGGCCAAGTTGAGGCAGTCAACAAAATTATCAAAACAATGCTCCAAAGGATGGTGGGAAACCATAAAACCAATTGGCATCACATGCTATTCTCTGTCCTATGGGCTTATCGCACATCCATAAAAACCACAACCGGTTTTACCCCCTTTCGCCTAGTACATGGTGTTGAATCAGTGCTCCCTATAGAGTGCGTTGAAACACGATCAATGATCCACTATGACTCCCATGTCCACCCTCACACCTTCAGCGAAGGTGATATGGTTCTAGTCTACGACCAACCCAACAATAAATTGGGCAAAGGCAAGTTCGAATCAATGTGGTATGGCCCATATGTCATCCACCACTTTCTCGGAAAAGGGGCATACACCATCATTGACTTTGATGGACAACTCTTAGAGAACCCCCGCAATGGGCTCTACCTCAAGAAATTTTACGCTTAACATCACCAATGAGTCGCTTCATTTTCTTTTTCTTGTTTTTCAACGTTTTTTAGCAAAAATCAGGGGCAGCACCATCAGCTGCTAGTCCAAAGTCACCCAGAATCAGTTCGAGACACCTCTCACACCTTCGGTCTCAAATTTTCATCTCCTGATGAGACCATTATCTCATGTTTAATAAATCAATTTCAGGACCATTTCCCACCAGTCACCTCGATTTACGAGCCATGACATGACGATGCAAGTGTCTACGGACCTGTACTTGTATCACACTTCCCGACCACTACTCATGCGAGTGTTCGGGCCACCGCTCGTTAAGGAATGTAATTTTTAGTTTTTGTTTTGTATTTTTAACACATAGTTGTCTTTTCTATTCACCGCACCTTGTGCGGACCTCTGGACCACTGTCCACAAAATGATTTCTTTTTCTTGCATGTATTTGGCATATAAGTGCCCCTGGACTTGCTCTCACATCGCATGTAATCAAGTCCGTTCACCGCAACACACACACACGCTCTCCTGACCTCTGTCCTAGAACCACCTCGGTTTGCGTGTCTTCTGCCACACCAACTCGCGAGCCTCTGTCGTGATCTATCCCACTCATGTATTGGTATGTTTGAGAGCCTTCTGCTCCGTCGATACTACATGGATGACCTTTGGACCTTTGTCCACTGTCCCGATAGGGGTCACCGCCTGTGCCACCGCAATCGGTTGACCAGACTGGAGTTTCGTTTAAGCTCTTTTCTGACTCCTTAAAACAATGAAAAGATAGTTGAGCACAGCTGCTTCCTTTCCCGCTCGCTAAAGTATAGGAAAGGGCATCTACATCATCTCATTTACCTCCTTTTGCAGACCATGTAGACCATCAATTGAAAGGACCTCCTTGGCACACTCAAGCCAAGACTGTTCCCCTCTACATACTTTTATGCTTTCTCGGGCAGAGGGGCCGCACTTTAGGAAAAATCTCACCATGGTTTGTCGTTAAGCTCTTTTTCATCCTTCTCATCAAGAAAAGATTGCCGAGCAAACTTGGTTTCGTTCATGCTCGTAAAAGTATCTGAATGACCGTCCAGTCAGTATAGGTTTCACCTTTTCCGGCCTGATTGGAATACCACTGGTAAAGAAGTCTCTCATCCCCTACAGGATGGGAGAGCTCTCCTATGTATACTTTTATCCTTTTTCGGGCACAAGAGACTACCAATGAAAAAGAGCCCCCACTGGAGTCTTCTTCGTACTTTCAGACTCTCTAAAATTGAAGGCACCATCGAGCATTTACCTTCTCGGGCTCGCAAAAAATCCACGAGATCGTACCATAACGGTGTCCCTAGAGACCACCCCACAGAAACCAGTTTGGCAGCTTTCCCCCTTTGGGTTGCCTTTGTTCAGAGTACTCTACAATGTGTCTTCCTTGGATCCCATCAATTTCAAAAGTGTCTACCTCCTCCAAGCATTTCCCATCTGCAGTGACATTCCCGATATTACAGCTATGATCCCATTCCCATGAGTCAGTTTCATTGGCTGCCTGGTTCGCCCTACCGTCATACTTTGAACAAAGGAAGTTTGAGTCCACCGCACTCCCCCTGCCCCTGTTCAATTATTCCCCCCCCCCTCCCCACCCCCGATTCAATGGGTCACTCCGCAGATTGTCTCACACCTTTCGGTTATCTCCCTCGCGCTCCTGGTCAAGGAAACATCATTGCCTTGACTAGGGGCAGGTCTCCCTCTGTCGACGCCAACACACATATTCCAGAGGATAGACCCAGAGGTCCCTGTATCTTGGTTTCATTAACATCATTGATGAGTTCCTTGGACCACTTGAGAGGAGCCCTTAGTGCCTCTCGGGATGGTTGTTTCTCACATGCTCGAATTCAACTACGTCATCGCACCGTTGAGATTCGTACAGGGTTTGGTCTGTGCAGTATTTGGTCGAAGACCTCGGATGTCACCTAAATCTAGCACATTGATGAGTCTATTCGAGGGACCTAAACAGGTTATATCCCTTGTGATTTTCAGGTTACGTTGGAGACAGTATTCAGAAGCCCCAGCCGTGCTTCGATATACCTTTATGATTGATACAACATACTTGTACCACGGAGACTCTGGTTCTCAATCAGCGAGTCCATACAGATATGTACCGTTCCAGATCCAACAAACCGCTAGTCATGAAGATATAGCATTCCATGAGAATGCCATGGGTCCAATGTACCAGATCAGCATTGTATTCAGCCTCACATGAAGGCAACCATTATTGTAACATCAGTTGTATATGATCGGCTCTTGTATTTTAGAGCATGGATCAAATTATTCTTTTGACATTGTCACGAGCATGGGGATGCCCGCCTCATCCATATACATGTCACACATTATTTGTATCTCACCCATTAATGGGAACCATATTAATACAAAAAACCAAAAGCCACCATGCCCCAGCCTCGGAAGCACCACCTCATTGCAACAAATCCTATGATGTCCTTCGGCCATACGATGAGCTCCTGCCCTCACACATCAGGGGGCACTTTGTTAACCCAAAAAATCCCTCACTAATATCTCTATGACCTACACCACACAAGGACACCACTTCACGACCCTCCATTAGACCTCCACACCCTCAAAATAGCCTAAGGATGAAGAAAAGGGCTTGAAAGCCCCAAAAAGAAGCCCAAAATACTCTCCTAGGAGCTAAATCCCCCAAAAAGGGGCTAAAATCCTAAAAGGATCTAAAATTAGGGAAGAAGGGGCTAAAAGCCCAAAAAAGGGGCTAAAGCCCGGACCAAGGGCTTAAAACCCTAAAACCCCAAAAAAACTATAAAAGGAGGGTGGGGGGTCACTCTCAAAACACTTCTCCCTTGCATATTGTTATGTTGCCAGTGGATGCCTTGAGACACATTTGCCTCTCAAGCCACCCACATTCCCTCTCCTCCATTTCCATTGAGCCATAGCTCCCCCCATCCAAGAGAGGTGCTTCCACAAGCTAGGGCATGGTGGCCCATTTCCACCAGAGAAGGTATAGCTTGTCATTCTTGCTTTGTTTCTTTGCTTTCTAACCCATGTTTCATTTGCAAGTTTATGTTTAACATTTTTTTGCAGGTATTTAGGTTTATTATTGCTTAGAATTTGTTTGTAGGTCTTTGGAAGCGGAACCCTAACTTGTGTTTGCAGAGGGGTTCACCATTGTTTCCATCATTTCTCCATTTTCTTCTTTCTGTTCTTAGTTTAGTTTCTGTCCCTTTACATTACGTTTTTATTTTTAGCTTTTATCCACATAGGAACCTACCCTTCTGTCCTATAGGCAGAAGGGAGCCATTCCTGCCCCTGTAGCAAGGAGAAATCCCTGCTACAAATACCAGTGTATTACATTGTAATTAATTATCCAATTACTTTTGATTAATGAAAGCATTACACAGTTGCAAGCCATTTTTGCACTGTTTCATTCTTCAATTCTAAGTAAAATTGTCTGATCTATTTTGTGAGTTGTGTGTTGATCCACAAATCTATGTGCTCAATTTTATATGGCATCAGAGCCTCGGCAGGAAAAGGTACTTCTCCTACTACAGATTCATACTTGGATCAATTTTTTTTTTGAGCAAAATTGCTCCTTCCAACACTGCACTAGAAGCAGATAATTTACCACATAAATCCTAAGAAAAGGAATTGTTGATCAAGCTTGATTGATTAACTAAGTTGGGTGTGAAGAAAATTCCAAAAGTGCAGGTTGTCGACCTTACTTTGTCTATTTGTTTGTGTGATTTACAGGTTTTTCAGTCTCCTTCACTACATTCGCTACAACATCATTCAGTCTCCTTCACGACATTCACTACAACAGTACAATGGCTCCTTCTGTGGATCTTCTCACTCCTTTCAACTACCATCAGTGGAAGGAGGACATTGAGATACATCTTCCCCCCAAAGTGGACTCTATAGACTCACAATGGAGATAATGGTAGATTCGGTTCATTATGTTGACAAAGCTAAATACTGGAATAAGATGGATGAAGCCTATGGTTTCTTGTGCATGTCTATTTCCAAATATCTTCTCTTCCACATCACTGGATTGAAGACTCCCAAGGAAATTTGGCATCAACTTGCTTCTTTGTTTGATAAGAAATATGACTTGAGGGTCTATCAGCTAGAGAATGAGCCTATTTCTCTTCACCCAGGCCACTTCAAAACTATGAATGATTTATTCACTAAATTCAAGCACCTAGTGCTCCAGTTGAAGCTGTGCAAAGTTGAGGAGGATGATCAACTCATCCTTTCCATCTTCTCAAAACTTGGCACAGACTACTCAGTATTTGTATCAACCTTTCATATCGGGAAGCTCACTACACCAAATTGGAAGATGCCAACTCTTAATGCCTTCATTGAGTCTCTCACCAATGAGCATGACAAGCTGGTCCAAATGGGGATCATTCGATCTTCCAAAGATCAAACATTGGTTGCTGTAGGACCCAAGGATAAAAATGGTAAGGGGAAGAAAAAGAATGATCCTCCCGTGGAGAAAGAGTAGTCAGATCATCCCTTAAGTTCAAGGAGAAGCAAGAAGAATGACAAAGGAAAGACCCTTCGTTCTTACTGTGGAAGGGGATTTCATCCAAAAAGCTCCTATATGAGAAGAAAAATTGATGAAATGGTTGTTCTTCTAGAGAAACATAAAATCAATGTACCTGCTGGCACAAGGAAGGTTGGACATAGAGAAGAAACTGAAGAACATGATGAGAGATGCCATGCACTGAAGGCTAGCTGTTCAACAACACATGCCTTTCTCATTGATTCAGGAGCTTCCAATCATACGGTTGCATCCAGAGAATCATTCTCTTCTTTATAGTCTTCTGATGGCCCTAACATTCACATGGGTAGTAACAGTCAAATTCGAGCCGAAGGGAAGGGTTCTATCAAGATTGAACATGGAAAGTTCAAAGATGTGCTTTATGTGCCCTCCTTAGCTGCAAATATGTTATCTGTATACCAGATGACTCACACTGGCCCTCCAAAGAGAGTGACATTTGGTCCTAACTTAGTCGAGATCACATATATCTCTACTGGGAACATCATAGAGAAGGGTGCTGCAAATCATGCCTCCAAGGAATATGAGTTCTCACACTTCCTGCCATTTTCAGAACCAGTGCACTCTCAGCTGCCACTTGAAAGGGGAGGTAAAAACATTCTATCTACTCCTTTTGCAGTTTCCACTAGTATTTCAGAATCAGAAGCAGAACCAGTTGTATCAGTTTATGATATTGAGATTCAGGGTGATTCAGATCCAGATCCAGTCCCTACTCCCAAGCGAGAAGCTAGGAAGATGACTGGAAATCCATCTGACACACAGAGGACAAAAGATCAGTTTTAGAAAAAGAACCTTGCACTATGTCATGCAATCTCACCTCCTTCAGAGAGATGCAACAAAATCCCTGTGAGATGCTACATGGCAAGGTCTGATTAGCTACAATGCTCTTAGAAGAACAAAGTGGATCATACACCTCTTCATCCAAAAAGAGGCAAAGGTTACATTCCTCCTTACATCATTATTTTGGGAGAAGATGGAGAAGTCTACATGCCAAGCCCCAAGATACCCGTGCACAAAAAATCATGCATGTTGCTTCACTACACCACAGAGATGAAGGTTGCAACAACATATTTCAAGTTTTTTAAACTTGAATCTTGATTCTACCTGCTTAGTTAGAGGGGGGGATTTTTTCCCATGTGGTTTTTTCCCTGGTTCCTTGTATTGAGTAGTTACTTTGCTTTAGTTTTAATGGGTGACCTATTATCTTAGTTACTAGGGCCCACAAATTGTCCAAGTTAGCATTCAGGGGGGGTGTTAGGATTATAATCCTCCCTTGTCCAATTTGGTCAATTATGTCTAAATTAGGAGTCTTTTCAGTCTATATTTAGTCACTAGCATCATTTGGTCCACATGGTTTAATTAGGACACATGTACCAGTTACTAGAGTGTGGGGAACACTAGTTGAAGCTAATTGCCACCGAATGCACTTGCATGCATCAATTTAGGAGCCTCCTAGACCAATCCCTACAATTTAGGAGCCATTGGGAGTGCCAGAACCAACCTCCTTCAGTTGAGTTCAGTTAGTGACTAGTTAAGCCTAGTTAGGAGTCAGTTACATCCAGTTACATTCAGTTAGCGCCAGTCATTGATTGATTTGATGTGGGAAGGCGCGTTTCCTCACCTATCACATTCAATTAGACTAGTTAACTAATTCTAACTGATTGAGGCACTGATTTAGACAACTAGACCTAACTAGTTAGGCTCCGATAGTGATTTAGACATGTCTAGTTATCCATGCAGTTAGGTAGAGTCAATCAATTCAAATTCCTCTATCATGCATTCGAATTGACTAGTTATTAATATCGGTGTATTACATTGTAATTAATTATCCAATTACTTTTTATTAATGAAAGAATTACACAGTTGCAAGCCATTTTTGCACTGTTTCATTCTTCAATTCTGAGTAAAATTGTCCGATCTATCTTGTGAGTTGTGTGTTGATCCATAAATCTATGTGCTCAATTTTATACCTTCCTCCCAATCATTCATCATGACAAGTGTTTGGTTGCATTTGCTAGTTGTATCGATGGTGGGTCAAGTGTCTTGTGTTCTCTCCTGCCCACAGGGATGGTGGAAGCCTCCAAATAACACACTTGGTTCAAGAACTGTAGGTCATAATTTTTGAAGTTGCTGCAACCTTGGACAAGGTTAGTGGATTCAACCAACTGCCAATCCGAATCTAGCTTGTCACCCAATTGATCGACTGTAATATTTTCTGGGTGGTCTTTTAGCTTGTTGGCTGATCGACAAATATACTGATAGGAGCACCTTGCATTAGTTTTTGGAGAAAATGAATGATGATTTGAGAGTCTACCTCCATGGTAAGATTTGTGACTCCTTGTCAGGAGGCAATAAGGATTCCTTGAATAAGGGCCTACAATTTCACAACGTTGTTACTGTCTCTTCCTAGAGAACTGGCATAAACCTAAATAATCCTTCTAGATTTGTCTCGAAAGATTTCACTCGATCTAGAAGGGCCTAGGTTATCTTTAGAGGATTCGTCAAAATTGAGCTTCAAGAAACTTGTCGAAGGGGGAGACCAACTTCCTGAAATAGAGATTGAGGGTGCTTTTGAAACAGGTGGGAGAGAGAATCTAAAGGGATGCAAAATTGAAGTGGATAAGGCAGGTCTCTCTGATTCTGAAAATTTCCGATCTTCTTCCTTCCAAGATGATATGTTCAATGTTTCCAGGATGTAATTCCAAATTTGGATCCATATATAGCCTTCGGTCAATTGGAATTCCTTGAATATTCAATGATTTCTCTCTTTCCAAATTTCCCAAAGAAGCGTAGAAGAAGTTACCAAATACTATTTAGGATTTTGTTTTGAAGGCAACTGATCTCCATGATTCAATGGTAGCTCATAAGCATTTCCTCTATTTCTTTGAGGTTCTAAGTGCAGTGGTGCCTTGATCCCAAAATGATGAAGAGAAGGGGCATAGGTTGAGGATATGGTTAAGGGTTTCCTCCCCCTATGCACATAAAGGACATCTTGAAGGGATTTCTAAGCCCCATATCCTGATTTGATCCCAAGTCATCTCTTAGCATTTGGAAACCAGCCAGAGGAATGTAGAGATATTGGGACACATATTCTGAGTCCGGATTTGTTTCCATATCCTTTTTTCCCTCTGCCTCCATCTTGTAAGAGAAGGGAGTAGGATTCTTTTAGATTGTAGCTTCCTTTTGAGTAATAACCTGATATGAGAATGTCCTATCCTTCCACAAATTGAACTCGTTAATGATTTAGTTCGCTATAAATCTCCTCCCCTCATGGAGGGTTTTCATTCAAGTCCTGTAATAACCCCATTTTGGCCCTTGTAATGTATTGAATTAGACAATTTAAAATGATGTAAATGTGCTAGTATAGATTCCTAGTGCAGAGTTCAAGCTAAGTCCCAACTAGTAAATGACTAAGAATATATGACATGGATATCTCTATATGGGCCATGCATTTTTCTTGTCATGATGACATAAAATCTAGGTAAGCATTATGTTGGAACATAATATTTATGGTCCAAGATGGTTGTGTAAAGAGCACTAAAGGGGCTATGATTCCACTAGAGGGGAAGAGGAAATAGGGACTATGGGAGAAAATCCTCTATTGCGAAATGTCAACCTTAGAGCTCACACAATTGCTTCCATTTTCCTTAAATGAGCAATTACTTCCTCTTTACTATTTTATCCAATCATTGAATGCATGTGTGAGGCTAGTGAGAAAAGTCTCTTCATGCAGTTATGGAAGCAAGGGATGAATATACTTCTATGATTTGTGTAAGATTCCTTTCATCTATGGTAAGAAGTTTTGTTAGATTTCTTTTCCACCATCCTCTCATCTCTTTTGGAGTCTACCATCCATTTTTTCATTATGCATATTTTTACCAGTAGATTTTAGACTACACATATATCTTGATTTTGTTGTTAATTACCAATTACTAGATTGTGCATACCCAGAAATCCGAATTTGGAAACAAAGATGTAGATTTGGGAAAAAAGAGATGGTTGTAGGTGAGCATAGAGGTTGGGAAAGCTAGGGGCCTTTAGCCTTTGAGTTTTTCTACTAAGTGATGCTTCAGAATCCATGAATTAGTGCTAAAAGAGGTTCTCCAACAACATACAAGAGATTGGAATGTTACTTCAGACATTGGTAAGTATTGTAAGGGTTGGATTTTCCAAAGGAACTATGGATCAGTTAAGGGGAATGCCTTCCTTGTGTTGTGTGGGGAATTTGAAAGGAGTGCCATGGCTATGATGGTTGAGTGAGATTCCTGTAGAGCTCTGGATGAGATTTTGGCTAGCCATTGAGAGTAGAGTGGCTTGTGGGGTGAAAGAGAGAAATAATATTGTAGCTTTTCACTTTGCCCTGGTGGCTTGATAGCCCATATTTGGGGTGGACTCTTAGCATAAATAGTATATGTTGGACANGGCTTGTGGGATGAAAGAGAGAAATAATATTGTAGCTTTTCACTTTGCCCTGGTGGCTTGATAGCCCATATTTGGGGTGGACTCTTAGCATAAATAGTATATGTTGGACAGAGTGCCTATGGTTGGGTGGAAAATTAGTCTTACACAACCAATTGCTTGGATATTCTTCGTTTAAATATAAGTATTCTCTTAGTATTTGCATGTGAAATGATTTTATTTTATGCCTATGATGAATATGTTGTATATGCATGATGTGTTTGTGTGGATACAATTTATTTATGTTGTGTTTTTATTTATGCATATGCACACACATTTTATTGTTTATGAATTTTGTATTATGCCCATGGGGAGAAATTTAGTAGCCCAAAATTTGTTCACATGCCCCTCTATTGGTCAGAATGATGGTGGGGATGTGACAGGTCCCATTGGTCTAGGGGTAACCACGACATAAAGAGCGGAGGAGCACTACTGGTATTCAAATACTGATGGAATTTGGTGATATTTCAAGCTATCTTTTTTTCACAGATGGGTTTCCACATGGTATCAAGATTCAATTGAGGGGTTTTCTACCAAGCATATTCCTAGAACAAAGTTGATTTACCATCTCTAATTTCATAGAAAATATGCTTTTGAATGAGAGAACGATTCTGCCATGCTGTAATCATGGATTTGGATTGTTATCCAGTCAATCGAATAAGGTATTGAGGGTTTGTTCCAGTCGCATATTTGTGCAACCACAATTTTCCCTATGGGGGAGAGTAGATTTTTTATCCATATCCACCAAAGTTATTCCCCAAGGATTCATTTTCCAGATTTGGATTCCTTAGGCCCATTCCTCCATCTAGCTCGGGGAGATATAATTTTGGCCAAGCCACCAAGGCCCATTTCCGGTGATATTTGGTTATGCCCTAGAGGAATTTGTGTTGCAAATTTTTTATAGCTTTCATGATGAGTTTGGGGGATGCTAAGATGGAGAATAGGTAGATAGGAATTGTTTGAAGCATATAATTTATCAAAGCAAGTATTCCAACAAAATTAAGAGATTAAAATTCCCAATTTTCTAATTTTTCTCCAATTTGGTAAGAAGCTTTTCCCACGGCAGATTTCCTTGATATTTGTCCACTAGGGGTGCTCTCAAGTACGTAGATAGAAGGGTTCTTCTTTGGAATCCTAGAATACAAGACATCCGATCCTAGAGCCCCAGGGGTACTTAAAAAAAGAAGACATGATATTTCTCTTTATTTATTGAGGTACCAAAGTCCTCCCTAAAAGTTTACAAGACAAAGTTTATGGATCTAGATTCATGAATGGAGGGGGTTCCAAAAAGAATTGTGTCATAAACAAATTGGCGGTGAGAAATAGTATGATATTCCCCAGTGAGCTCAAGACCATTTCGGGAGCCTTCAAGGAATACTTCTTTTATGGAGTGACCAAGCCCTTCAACCATAAGAATAATAAGAAAGGGGAGAGAGCATCACCTTGATGATACTCATCGAGGGCACAAACGTAGAGGTGGGAGAGTCATTGAGCATAATTGAAAATAATCTAGATGAAGTAAGTGCCATAATCCATCGAGTCCAATGTCGAGAAGCCAAAAGGAAGAAGGAGTTGCTCCATATACAACCATCTTAAGTATCAAATTCCTTTGACATATCTAATTTGAGAAGCATCTCTGACTTCTTTTGGTTCTTGAGAGTGTGAACGACTTTGTGGGAAAAGATGATTCCATCCAAGATTTGTCAACCTTCCACAAAAACAATTTACTCCTAAGATATAATATAAATCAGGTAGCATGGGTTTCATTCGGTTAGCGATAACTTTGGTGATGATTTTATATATGACATTGCATAGTGATATAGGAAAAAAATTAACTAGGTGCCTAGCTCCTTCTTACTTGGGGATCAAGGTAATGAACGTTGAAATCAGAGCTAGGAGCACATCTAAATAATGCTGAGTATATTCCACCATTTCCTAGAAATCCGATTTGATTACTAACCAGCAGGCATGGGAAAAGTTTGTGGTGAAACTATCAGGCCCTGAGGATTTACCTTTTTGCATTTCCATCACTACATGCTCCACCTCTTCAAAGGATATTGGGAGAAAAAAATTCTCATTTTTATCCTCCTAGATGATCTTGGGGATATTGTGGACGATTTGCTGAATGGATTGATCTCTGATGCATGGAGACTAGGAGATAATGGAGCTATGAAAGGATATTAGTTCTCTTTTATATAATCATACCTTGTTAGGGAGTTTCCTTGCGCATCTTGGAGTGAGGTGATTAAGTTGTGGTGGTGATGGTTAATCATGGATTGATGGAAAAACTTTGAGCTATGTCCCCCCTCTTTTAGCCAACAGACCCTTGGTTTTTGCCTCAATAAAATTTCTTCTTGTTTATATCTGAGGTCGATATGCGATTGCAAAGATTCTTTATGCATTTTCTTTTCAAATCGACCTTCCTTGATTATTATTTGATAAAGTTTCCCCATTTTCCACTCGATCTCCTTTTTGGCTTGGAAGATATTTCCAAAGACCTCCCTGTTCCAGATTTCCAGGCTTTGCTAAAGATGTTTTAATTGCTACTAAAATTGAAGCATTTTGCTTCCATTCATAATCTATGATTCCTCCCACCATAGTGCTATGTTTTCCTGAAAGTTGGGATTCTGCAGCTCAAATCGCTCAAACCTAAATGGATGATATTTATGTTGGTCAACCAGTTCAATGGAGAGGTAGATATGATAGTGTTCTGATCCCGTACAAGTCAGAATAATAGGTTCTATGATATGATTCATGATGATAATGCCCTCTAAAATAATATATCGGTATATCCAAGTGGCTATTTGTTGGGACACCCCTGGCCTAATATTACCGGTGTGCATGCCATTGATCATATCTATGTTAATCAGGTTTAGATCCCAAATGGTATCCTTAAACATATCCCTTTTGGGTTCCAACTGCCGAATGCTTTTTTCTTCTTAGAGAGGGAGGCAATTAAGTTGAAATTCCATTCAATGACCCATTGTTGGGGTCCCAAAAGTGACTTGATAATGCTCAAATATATAAGAAAATTGATATTCTCTTATGTAGGTTCCAAGCCATAAACATTAGCGATAACCCATCTCTATTCCACTCCCTAAAGAAGGAAGGAGGCCGAAATGG
The DNA here is from genome assembly GCA_001517045.1 of Pseudotsuga menziesii. NCBI lineage: Eukaryota > Viridiplantae > Streptophyta > Pinopsida > Pinales > Pinaceae > Pseudotsuga > Pseudotsuga menziesii. The sequence continues at coordinate 136,280 of LPNX010662539.1, forward strand.
TTCAAGGGGTAGCAAATAAATCTTCCAGAGTTATTACTTGGGGATTTTGTAGGAGGAATATTCCTCCATCTGTCCCTTTAGCATCCACCGCTATGACCTGGGCATTCAGGAAAACATATCTTATGATTCTTACTAGCATATCACTGTTGCATTTTGTTTCTTGTAACGTGAGAACACTAGGTTTCTTAGACTTTATTTTATTACAAAAAATTCTTTGTTTAATTCTATAATTAAGGCCCCAAATTTTCCATGAGAGAATATTCATGACTAACAAGATGGGGAGGGAGATAAGTACCTTGTATCCACAACTGCATACAACCTTTAATTAATCAACTTTTCACCCAATTCTTTTAGTACTTGCTGCTTGGTTTTCCTCCCTCACCCTTTCACTTTCTTTGCTAGACTTTGTTGTTTTTCTTGGTTGAGTAGAGTTGACTCATAGAGGTGGGTGACATAATCTTACACCTAATTTGGTTGGGGCTGAACGGGTTCAATATTCCATTAGATTTTGCTGTAGTAGATCACATTTCTTAAATGGTAGGGTTTGGACTTCTTGCTTTTTGCAAGCTTCTATGATACCTTGGAGTTTAAGGTCACCTAGATCCATATCTTACCCATCCTCATATAAGGTTCCATCCTCTTCGACGATGTATACCTCTTAAATATTGGGATAAGAGGTTGGAATTTGTTGTTCTTCCAATTGTCTCCTTTTTCTTCCATCCACTTGCAGTTGAAAAAGGGCATGACTAGCTTGATTTTTTGGTTTCGATTCAACCTACAAGTTTTGAGAGTTTTCTTCTAAGCCCTCAATGATAGAAAAAAAATCAAAACAATTTTTGGATTGGAGCTAAGAGGCCATGGAAGGTTGTGGCTGATTTTTACCTCCTTGACATCTCTTATTAAGTATGGTGATGAATCCTTTTGGGTTTTCATTTTACTCTTCCTTTCCCTTTGAGTGTTTCTTTTTTAAGGGGAAATATTAGAACATATGGCCATGGTCATAACATCTCGATAGAGAAATGGAACATGCTCGTAGTCCACAGTCTGTATCCATTTCGAATCTTGGTAGCTTAAGCAGATTGAACTAGGTAGAGTTTTTGAGATGTTCATATACACACAAATTCGAGCATATGATGTATACTTTCTTTTGTTTCATTGCATATGTTGTCTTAACAAAGGATCCCAAAGTGTTTTTTATTCCTTCAAAGGTCTCTTCATCCAAGAACTCACGTGCCAGGGAGAATAATTGTATCCATACTGAGGCCATTGCGAAGTCCTATTTCTCAGGGTAAAAACGTTCAATTCCAATATTTAATAGACAACCCCATAGAGTTAACGAAGTATTTGTTGTTATGAAAAACCCGATTTATGTCCTCCAAACTTGTAAAAATTGTAGTGTATAAAAACTTGGATGCTAGCTTCAACTGATTGGTTTCCATTTTGTTACGATATAACCATTGAGAGTGCTTTTCGTGAGCCAAAACCAAAACAATTTCCCAATCATGGCATGATCCTTCATGTACTGCATGTAGCTTCCAATCTTGGTCGATGTAACCTCGTAACAAGAAATGGTGTTAAATTTTTAGGATGAAGACTCACTGAGGATGTAGATTCACTACTGAGTTTATACCCTCCCTTCCATTTGGTGTAGTTGGAGACATCAAGATGGTATTTCCTGCCCTCCCCCCTGTTGTTAGGGAAAGTGTTCCTATGGCTGGGTTCGAGGCCATCAATGTACTAGGGGTATAAAGACTGATATATAACACTCTTTCAAGCATGAATTAAACAAGGTGGAAGGGTTAGAAGGGTTCATACCTTACAGACTGAAGGTTGATCCAAGCTTTGTCTAAACCTCCTCTTGCTCTCCAATCAAAGAGACCTGCAAAACAAACTTCAACCTTCCTCCAACCAATTTGACTACATGTAAGGAGACAATATTCAATACAATCTGAAACCCTAATATCATAAACATCAACATGTAATCATAAAAAGAGATACAACATCTATCATACACTGATTTGTAAAGGGAAGAGCATCAAATATTTATTAATCAATGGAATAATTACAATATATACCTTCTCCTCATGCAAGGCACCTCGTGAAATCTTCGATCTAGATCTCCTTCTTCTCTTCTCCAAGAATCTCATCCTCCAAGATCTGCAACAAAGGGAGATGGAAGCTAGGGAAGAGGTAGGGGGCATGAGAGTACCAATTTCACCAGCATAATACTATCAAAGGATAAGTCCCCTTTGATGGACCCCTCTCCCTCTCTTATATACTATTCTGAAGAGTTAGGGTCGAAAATGGATTAGTTACAACCGAAAGAGCAGTTCCAAAACCACCCAAAGCACCCAAGATTCAATATTTTTCCGTGTTTTGATGTTTTTGGCCACTTTAGGGTATACATGTGGGTTTACTTCAACAAAGTTGCGAGGGAAACACATGTTTCCTTATTAAAACTCGCGAATGGGTAAAAAAATCCATTTTTAGGGCATTTCCAAGCATTTTTTCAGGGGTTGATGTCTTCTGTAAAGTTTTTCCTTGGTCCGATACCTTTCCAATGGTTCATAAAATAGGTTAAACATAATTATAAAACTCCAAATATGGCCTTTCCATCCACAGGTGTCCTTTGAGTGACTGATAAATATTTTGATAAAGTGTCGTCATGCGACAAAAACTTGTAAAAGTCGTCACAGATGGAGAAGTTCCTGTTTGGGATATAATAGATGCCCCCTAATGTATGAGGTTAGAGGGGAAGATGATAGTTGAAATACATTATAAAAGGAAATGGTTGAGACGAGGAGTCGAAAATACTGGAAAATCCAAGATCGTAGGATCAAATGGAGGTATGTGAAAGAGAGATAAATGTCAGACAAAATTGATCTCCGGGATATACATGTCCATATACAAATGATCGCCATAAAGATACAGGCGGATCCAACATGTGTATAATTGATATAACTAACATGATCGCTCAATATGCAAAAAGGTTCCATATAAAATCTAAAGGAATCATGGCAACAAATGAACAACGTGGATCCATGCTCAATAATCGAACATAGCCACAAGAATATAAGATGGATCTATGTCTCATTGAATGTCATATGAAGTGTGACAAGGTCTTGTGCAACTTAGGCAATAGAAAAATATGATGATGCTACTATAGGCCCAAGGTCTTCAATTCAAACTGCCCAAAGATACGAATCCTAACCATGCGAATAAAAGATTTGAGTTCAAACACGGAGGAAACTGTTTGATTACCGGTAATTGATGAAATCGTTAACAAATGCGAGGGAAACTATCATTAATGAAAATGGTCCCCAAGGTACCTAGTACATTCTAATAAGTGTGAAAAAATGGTCTTGAAGTCGAACACCTGAAGAATCCATTGAGCAGGGAACATTAAGGTATTACCGCTACCCAATAACAAGGGAAATTGCCACTGATGACTGTAATCCCAAGGTACTGTCATAAACTCTAAATCTCATTCCCAGAGCAAGATGTGTTGAAGTCGATAGGAAGAGATCCATTGGAAGGAAGGAATTAAGGCATCCCCCATTGTCCAACACAAGGAAAATCAAAGACTGATTTGATTTGGAACTTGGTCAAATTTTTGCAACAAGCACTGCCGAAGACTTGATGTAATGAACCGATACAAGGGAGTGGCCGATAGAAAATGTCAAAGCAATAGAAGAATGACTGACAAAGGTTTATCCTTGGATAGTGAGCATGACACAATAGTGACTTAGGAAACTTTTTGACACCAAGGGACCAATGATACAAATCTGCAATGTAGGAGACATTGACAGATTCTCCATATAATTGGAAAAATAACCTACCAGAGGAGTAAGGACCTTGAAATCAGGCTTAATCCTAAGGAAAAAACTAGAACCCAACCGTTGATAGACTCAGAACTAGTGCTTTGTTCAAGGAGACAAGACTTGCTTCCATGATAAAAATACATTTGAATGGACTTCCCTTTCCTTCTTTCTTGTAAAGGTTTACCGAGTCCAAGAAAGAAAAATCAGGACCTTCTTCATTGTTGGAAAAAATGAAGAAGAGAGAGAAGAATGTTTGATAAAGGAATGATTCATTGATTTTACGAGACCGAATTAGTGGATTCTTGATGGAGTTTTCACAAATTGAGAGTCTGGAAACACCAAATAAGACTCTAGGGGGGAATGTTTTCGTAAAGTTAGTCTCCAAAGTCCGAAAAAGTATAAAACAATCCAGAGGAGAACTCTCTTAGCTCAAATGAACCAAGGTACTCCTTTTTCATAGTTAGTCATCAAGGTCCAAAAAATGGTTAAACTATCACCATACCTATTCTCCTTCAAAAGCAAGCAGAACACTTTAGTTTTAATAAGTGTGAAGGAAAACAAGATCACTCTATGATTTTGTCCTAAAGTTTTAGTGAGCATGGCAATGACATAAAGAACGCTCAGAATATTTTTCATAGTTTAAACCAGAGCACAAAAAAGAGAAAATTAAGCTCAAACATATTCCTTTTTTGTAAATTTAGTCTCCTAGGCCCAAAAAAGAGATAAACCTATACCTGGGAATACTCTTCTAGCCATAGTTGACTAGAGTATTCCTTTTTCGTAAGTAATACAAATGGCCAGAAAAAGAGATAAACTTATACCTATATGGATCTCCCTTCACATCATTTAACGAGTTTGAAGGGAAAAGCGAACTCGACAATCTAGTCATATTTAGGGAGTCAGACTAGGGCTTGAAGATAACTCCATATCTTTCTCGTAAAGTTTTAATGATCCCATAAAAGTCAACTCGTGGCCTTCTTACTGTTCTTAACGAGCTCAAAGGAAAGCTGAAAGAATGCTCTAATGCGAGGAGATGAGTTTTAGAGGCATGCAAAACTAGTTCCAAGCACGAGGAACAAGCCTAAGAATAATGCAAGGAACATGAGAAGGATAAGGACACTCGGGGGACATCTCTTCTAGGTAAAAGGTGTCAAGTTGCAACGACAGAATAACACAAGGACGAGCGATGATAAGAGCATAGATGAGGGCTTATATAATGAGTCAAAAGCATGGAAGCCGACATCAGGCTCATAAGTGCAAGCAGGGTGTAGGAAAACATGGTTACAACTTGAACACAAATGTGAGGCTAGTAAGCAGTTCTGAATCCAACTAAGAATCCTATCTCCAAGAAACAATAGTATCAATATAATAATCAAAAGAAGAGGCCTGATACAGGTCACTTTGGTAGAAACACTTGCAACTTCTCTCTTTCCAGCAAAGGGCATAGTCAAGGCGACGTTAAGGAAAGAAGACTCTATAGTTCCAAGGCCCGAGGATTTACAATCAATAAGATCAACCTCAAGAGGAAAGATAAAGTGGACAGGGGTGATAGAGTCTGCAGGAACAAACTCACTATCATAGGAGTCGAAAAATATACAAGTAGAATCAAACTCATCAGGATCACTGACTTTCTGTTCAATGGGAGAGTTCAAAGACTCAATAATGCAAACATAGGAGGATCGATCACCAGATGGATCGGGCTGGCAACAAGCGAGTCAGGGTTGGATTTAATTACAACTGATTCAACATACATAAGAAGGTGATACTGAATCGTAGGCTCTAGGAAGACTTCATCCGAAGGAAGTAGACCATCCCAGATAGGACACATGTCTAAACATTCAGTTGGATCAATAGGGTGGAGAGCAGGCTCCAAAGTCCCCATTGGACAGATCACTCGGTCAAATGCTGGGACCAAGTCCAAGAAGGTAAGCATGAATCCAGAGGCTTCTTCTTGGTAGAAATTGGACATGAGGGATATGCGGACACATAAATCACCCATGGAGGGGCAGTGTTTACCGAAACACTAGGAATTAACAAAGGATAGACTTGGTCTACATTTAGGTGAGGAGAGGGATAAAAAAATGCCAGCTGATCGATAGTGACAATTATTTCGTTATGAGGAATGTACATCCTATGAAAGAGCATATACACGAAAAATTTCATAACATAAACATAATCACACTCGAGGAGAATCTTAAATTCCAAGGGGTTCTCTATCACCATAAAATCAATGAATACAGTATTCCCACCCAAAGTAACAGATGTTTGAGTAAGAATTCCAAAAGCTTTACTAGTTATTTTATCAAAAGGCAGTAATTGACTACCAGTCGACATAAGTCTAGGAGATCCCACGCCTCTCCAAGCACGTGCAGATAAAATACTAACTGAGACTCCTTCATTTACAATATAACAAGGAATCATGTAGTGTTCAATTTGGACCTTTATTTGAAAAGGTGCATCTAAAGAAAGGAACAACTCAGCTAGGCTATCCCAGTTAAAGGAAGCAATCTGAGGGCTTGGAGGGGGTTCATTCGAGGTGAATTCAGTGCCCCCTTGTCAAGAATGTTATGAATTGGTAGTGAAGAAAATACGACTAGCAAAAAATTCACTCTCCAAAGGAAGAGATGGATTAGTTGAAGATGGCATTGATTCAACCACTTAATGAAGGCGACTCTCTGAAGGAAGAGTGGGATTGAACAAAGATTGAATCTGTACAATCACTTGATAAAGGTCACTCTCCAAAGGAACAATGGGATTGACCAAAAATTTCATTTGTTCAACCACTTGATCAACCGAAGGTTGAATAGGTTGTTGAGAAATCATAAGTTGATCCGGAACATGATATCCTTGGAACCATACTCTTTGTACCTCTATAATGGCAGGGCACTGATGAGTAAGGTGGTATCCCTCACAAATATTACAAGGGAACTTAGGCTTGAGTTTTGGATAGTTGGTTTTATCAACAGTGTTAACATGACTTGCATTGGCTGATTGTTAACCCCCATCATGACCTGTAGAGGCTGGGTGATTGTCCCCAGCATGACTTCCAGAGGCTAGGTGACTAGGATCAACATGAATTGCATAGGTTGAGTGTGTTCCCCCATCATGACTTCTAGAGGTTGGGTGGTTAGGTCCAACATGAATTGCAGGGGTTGGACAAGTACCCCCAACATGACTTCCAGAGGATGGGTGGGTATCCCCAACATGACTTCCAGAGGTTGGGTGGGTGTCTGCAACATGAATTTCAGAGGCTGGGTGATTATAATCAACATGACTTGTAGAGGTTGAGTGAGTGCCCCCAACATGAATTCCAGAGGCTGGGTGGTTGGGTCCAACATGACTCACAGAGGTTGGACAGGTGCCCCTAGGATGACCCACAGAGGCTGAGTGGTTGGGCCCAACATGACTTGCAGAGGTTGGATGGGTTCCCCTAGCATGAATTTCAGAGGCTAGGTGACTGGCCCCTTAATTTCGTGTCTTTTTCCTATTCTTCATTCTTCTATTCCTTTTAGACTGCAGGTTACTAGTATTAGAACTTTCACCACATGAGGTAGAGGGAGGAGGAGAGGTAGCCACTGGTGTAGGGGAGACATTGATTTGATTCCCTTGATATACGGTGCTTACTTGAGAAGCATCATGAGAATCCATGACAGTCAAAGTGGAAAACAACGAAACCAGTATCCCTAGGGTGAATCCAGGAAGATTCAAAGCGGCCATCAAGGGAACACCAACATTCCTAATAAAAGGAAAAGAACAAGAATCCCCTTGCATGGGGGTCTCATGGTTGGTATATGTAGGGGTACTAACCATAGTTTATGACTCAACAAGAAATCAAATTCTGAGGTCAACTTTCAACCAACACACATAGAACACACCACTAGAAGGGAAAACCTAAGTATCTAGACTAGGCACACAAGGATACCTTCCAAAGGAGAGTTTGGGATAATGAGAGCCCATAACTAACTAGTGAAGGACAAAGAACAGTTACTTGGGATCCACAATACATCACCTTGGGTCGAAGCACTTGAGTCACCAAACCACTTCCCAAATTGTATGTAAAGAATTTCCTCCCGAGCTTGCCCTAGGTATAGTGGAAACAACCTTCCACCATAACTTGTGTAGAGTCCTAGAAGTAAATGTACTAAGGCTACCAAAATCACAATGAAAGTCTGGAAGAACAATCGTCATTCAAGCCGATGGGCATGGGCAGGGTAGCTAAGCTCGAAACTCAAACATTACCAAGCACCAAACAGGGATGGAAGGAGGTACTAAGTAAGTCCCCAAACATGCAAAAACTCTGGTGTATTCTCTACTGAGTATAGGAGGGGTATCTCCACAACTCAGTATCGCACGACCTCGTGCTTGAATCCTGTGTTAGAGGAGCTTTCCGATGTCTTTCTTTATGAGATTGGTTTTCCTGAATGAAAGGCCACTAGGTTTAAGTTTAAAGTTTTGTGCAGTTAAAGATGTCCCTAACCCAAAACAGTAGCCTAGACTAGTGTGTGTCGTCCCTAGAAAGAAAATGTTACGAATATATTTTAAATATTAACGTTCTTTTTAAGGGATGTTGATTACTCAAATGTAGTGGAAATGAAACCAATGGTGTTTTGACTTGAAAGTAGAAACAAGATAACTAATATGAAAGAGTCAAAATGCAAACTTTTACTTCTCTTTTCTTTTCGAAACTAAAAATAGAGGCAACAAAAGAAAGATTTCTTTTTGTATTTTAGAAAGACAGAGGTATGCAATGCACCTAAGACTAAACCCTGAACTAAATGCATATAAAGCAAATACTTGTTCTTTTTTACTTTTTCTTTATAAATGAGAAAGAAAAACAACCTACAAACTAATGCCTGCAGATAAAGTAAACAAAGCAAAAGGACTTATGCTCTATAACCACCAAACATACCCTAAGCTGCCTTAAAGTCAGGTAAGACCTTCCTTGGATGGAGACTTTCATAAGGGGACAAGCCAACCAATTTGGAATGAAGAAGTTAACCAAAAAGAATGAAGGAAACATAGATCATAAAGCTCATAAGTTCAGATTATGACTGCTAACAGAGGCTGATAAGAACCATGCACCACAAGGTCATGCCAAGAAGGAAGTGAGGGAAAGAGAAATGGACAATCCCAAAGGCTTCATAAAAATATTAAAAACCAATTCAAGAGTACATTCAAGATAGTACACCACTCCACAAGGGTATTACACAAGCAAAGGACCTAGGAGGACCCAACATACAACATTAGACCACCCCAAACAGGCACAAAAGGGGTGAAAAACCACATAAACATGGCACATGGGAGTTTCCTTAAGCAAAGGCACGAGTGACACACATGTTTACCAAAGGGAAGTCATGTGTACATCAGGAAAATGATACTGTGCAGTATAACAGTCGTGTGTGGGGGGTGGAAGGACTAAAAAAATTCAAAATCAACCTTAAAAAGGAAAAGGTGTTCATACAGACTCGAGAGTAAGTCATAACCTACAAGAAGGAATTAAAACCTCAATTACACTAGAAAAAAAAGACAAGGAGACCCCAAAATAGACAAGGCTTCCCCAGCAGAGTCGTTGGTTCTATTGTTAGGGGAGGGTTCCTATGGCTGGGGTTAAGGCCACCAACATACTAGGGGTATAAAGACTAATATATAACACTCTTGCAAGCATGAATTAAACAAGGTTCAAGGGTCATAAGGGTTCATACCTTACAAACTAAAGGTTTATCCAAGCTTTGTCTAACCCTTCTCTTGCTCTCCAATCCAAGATACCTGCAAAACAAACTTCAACCTTCCTCAAACCAATTTGACTACATGTAAGGAGACAATATTCAATTCAATATGAAACGCCAATCTGATAAACATCAAAATGTAATCATAAAGAGAGATACAACATCTATCATACATTTATTTGTAAAGGGAAGAGCATCAAATATTTATTAACCAATGGAAGAAGTACAAGATATACCTTCTGCTCATGGAAGGCACCTCGTGAAACCTTTGATCTGGATCTCCTACTTCTCTTCTCCAAGAATATCAGCCTCCAAGCTTTGCAACAAAGGGAGATGAAAACTAGGGAAATGGTAGGGGGGGATGAGAGTCCCAATTTCACCAGCATAAACCTATAAAAGGATAAGTCCCCTTTCATGGATCCCTCTCCCTCTCTTATATACTATTCTGAAGAGTTAGGGTCGAAAATGGATCAGTTACAACCGATTGAGCAGTTCCAAAACCACCCAAACCACCCAAGATTCGATATTTTTCCATGTTTTGATGGATTTTGGCGACTTCAGGGTAGACACGCAGGTTTACTTCAACAAAGTCGTGAGGGAAATGTAGGTTTCCTTAGGAAAAGTCGCGAATGAGTCAAAAAATACATTTTTAGGGTATTTTGAAGCATTTTCAGGGGATGATGTCTTCTAGAAAGTTGTTTCTTCATCTGATACCTTTTCAATGGTCCAAAAAAGTGGTTAAACAGAGTTACAAAACTCCATATATGGACCTTCCATCCACATGCGTCCTTTGAGTGACTAACAAGAATTTTCATAAAGTTTTGTAATGCGATGAAAACATGTAAAAGTCATCAGAGACGAAGAAGCTCCATTGTGGGATATAACACCCCTCAAACTCACCAATGGTGTTTCAGGTTCTAGTTTGCTTTTGGTTTTACAGTTTTCCCTGGAGGAGGGAGACACCTTCTCGTATTCATGAGTTCAACTCATCCTTGTAGGAGGGAGATGATATCCCTCCCCCCTCTGAATCCATCGAGGATTCACTTAGTATCACTACAGATTTTTGCAAACCCTAGTCCCAATCTGTAAGTGCTCTTAATTTAAATATAATTATATGTTCTATGCTATTATGTTTAACTCTAAGAGTTAGTTGTAAAATAATTATGAGTTTTGTTCAAGGCATATACATCATCTAATACTATTATCAAATGTAATGCTAATTTGTGAATACACATAATGATTGTTCTACTCATGTTTATGTGGTTGTGATGTATATGGATGATTTTTTCATTGTTATTTTTACCGCACATGATTTACATTCTATTAACTTAGAATGAACGTTATTAAAGGATAACTAATGGATTACACACCCAAAATAGAATACTTTGTACATCACTTAATTGGAAGCTATCCAACATGCCTTGGGTGAGACATCCTTCCTTACAAAGGTTTAAAAAGCTGGCATACTAGACTACTGCATACTTGTATTGGACACCCTTGTAAACCTTGGGTTTGCCATAGAGGCAACATCATGGTTTTGTTTCTAGGACCTTAAGAACTGTAAAGTAAGATAAATGTAGTGGTCATTAGTGAAGGCTGGGATTCAAGATTGGATGGAATAAAGGATTCATGTGTTCACATGTCACAAATGTGCATACGTGGGTGAAGATGTTGCAAGATTTAAAGATATGTACATGTTTGAGTGTTTGCATGGGATTTTTTGGGTTGAATTCCTAGTAAATTTGCAGAATTGCTAGAGAGACTTATAAAGAAGCATTGATATTGTATTTAATGAATTGATTGAACCATTGAGAACATACAGTGATCCTCAACCCTTGATCACTATATATGTTTCCATTGGATCACAACTATCTAGACAATTCGTTAGCATAGTCGATGCTTCTTGGTTGCCAACAATACTCCACACTGTAGCCAAATGGAAACTTCTTCACTAAGTTCTAGAAGGCTAGAATGAACTTAGGAATTCAACTCTATTACCTTCTTCAAGTAGGATACATAAAATTCTAGATGGATCTCGGAAGATCCAATTTGTAGGAAACTTGTATAATGCACTGGATTATTTGGTAAGGGCCATAGAACTTCAATGTGAGCTTTTGGTGGCCTTTGTCTTTGAGAGAAGTTTGTTTATAGGGTTCAATATGAAGAAAAAATTGATCCCCTTCTGCAAAGAATGCTTAAAGTAATGTTGTTCAACCTATTGGTTCATTTGAATTTGAGCTAAAAACAAATTATCCTTAATGGTTTGGAGAATGGCCTCTTTGGTGAGCAGGATGCGATCCACTTCATGAACCTTGGATGTGTAGGTAAATATGAATTTATCGAGTGTTATTTTTACCATATACAACATCATATGGTGTGATTTTGGTATCACCATAATAAGTGATATTATACCACCATTCTACAAGTGGTAACCTATGTACCCATTTGTGTTAGCTATATGAAGCAAAGCATATTGGATATGTTTCCAAGCATTTATCGACCAATTTTGTTTATCCATCAGTTTGGGGATTATAAGTGGTGCTCAAGTTAAAATGTGTGCCTTAAAATTTGAATATCTCTTTCTAGAATTTACTGGTGAAAATTTTGTCCATGAAAACCTGGGAAATTATGGAGGGTGTAAATGGGTGTGGTAGGGAACACCAATAGGAATTTTTAGAAATGTGGTATATGACCACCATGATGATCAATTTTTTACCATATTTTGAGATGCCCACTATAAAATCCATGAACATGTCAATCTAGATAGTGGTTGTAATTCGTTAAGAGTCTTCATTGTATATTCATTGTTCCTTTGATATGGATCACATGCAACTACATAAGTCAAGACATCCGTTTTCATGCCTTTGTAAAAGACAATGATTTCATATCTTTTTGAAAGCTACAGTAACCCATGGTAGGAGATGAATGCAACTCCTCCAACACACTTTGTTTTAAGACAAAAATTTGTACTAAAAAATGCATCCTTTATACGTTACTAGTATTTTGATGGACAATTTGTCCCTTAGGAGGATTGGTGTCTTCTTGAATCCTTTGTATGAGTTGAACCACAACATCATTCGCCAACCATTCTTGGTGGGATTTGACAAGCCAATTGGGTACATGTAAGGATAAGGCAAAGAGATAACTGTCGTCCTCATACTTCCTTGGAAAAGCATTAACCACCAAATTCTCTTTGACTTTCTTATAAATGATCTCATGATGATACCCAAGCCTCTTATTGACCCACTTGTGCTATTATTGGGACAATAACCTTTGTTCAATTTTTTCTCAAACTATGATGACCTGCCTTGATATAGAAGTGCCTCCTATTGCATGAATCCTTGGTCACATCTATTTCTCATAGGTATACTTCCCCGAATTTTTGTCGCACAACTACTTATTAATGAATATCAAGGGATACCCCTTTTACATCAACATGATGTTGATATATCTTCTTGGGGCATCACATACCAAGGAAAAAAATTGAATGAAGTTAGGCATTGATAAGAAAAGTGTAGTACACATGGATTCCTTTAAAGTGGGAAACAACCACTTTGTAGCTTAGTTCCATACAAACGAACTCTCTTTGAGAAGGGATGTTGAAGGGATTGATATTCATCCATAATTATTCACAATATTTTGATAGTAACTAGTAAATCTAAAGAAACCATTGAAGCTCTTCACGGTTTTTCTGTGTGGTCAATCTTCAAGTGCCTCAATTTTCTTGAGATCCACTCCCACCCTATCTCAACTGAAAAAGTGTCCCAAGTATTCTACATTTGAAGCAACTAAAATCACATTTTGAACATTTAATGAACAACTGGTGGTCTCAAAGTATTTTCAAGGTGTTATCAACATGCTCCACACAGGCATCCTAAATTTTGTTGTAGATGAAGACATCATCAAATAATACAAGCAAAATATTGCAATGAATGGATGAAAAGTCTAGTTCACGAGGCTCTAAAAGGTAGATGAGGCATTGCAAAGTCCAAAGGGAATTAATAAAAACTTGTAATGGCCTTCATGTGTGTGGAAGCATGTCTTAGGAATGAACCCCTCCGTAATCTATAGTGGTATCTTTAATGAAGGTCGATTTTAGTGAACAACTTGGTAACATAGAGCTAATATAGGAGATCACCAATAACTAGGATGATAAGTTTGCCTTTGATAGTAAACTTACTAAGAGCACAAAAATCAGGACACATGTATTAATCGCCTTGTTTCTTCAATACCATGAACACCAATGATAACTCATCCCATGGTAACTCCCCTTCCCCACCCCATGCCCTTCCCATGATTTAAAAGGGGGTGTGTAAGGGGTACTCGATTATGGGAATCAAGTTCTTCCATCGCATCGCCTTTTAAACCATGGGAAGGGGGCCCTCCCATGCCATCCCATGGTTTAAAAAGGGGGTGTGAAGGGAAGATTCTATCCTAACCATGGAAATGGGATTTCCCATGCCATCCCATGGTTTAAAAAGGGGTGTGAAGAGAGGACTCGATTCCTAGAATCAATTCCTCTCTTCACACCCCTTTTTAAACAATGAGATGGCATGGGAGGCCCCCTTCCCATGGTTTAAAAGGATATGTGATGTGAGGGCAATGTGATGGGAGGGACCCCTTCCCATGGTTTAAAAGGAGATGTGATGTGAGGGTGATGTGATGGGAGGGCCCCCTTCCCATGGTTTAAAACGAGGTGTGAAGGGAAGACTTGATTCCCAAAATCAAGTCCCCCGTCACACCCCATTTTAGACCATGCTAAGAGCATGGGGTTGAGAAGGGGGTTACGATGGGATGGGGTGGGTAAGGGTACATTATTTTAATAATTTTCTGTTTTTATTTTTTTAAATGTTTTTTTAATTATTATTATTTTTTATTTAAAAACTCTTGAATGTTTATTTTTAATTTTTGAAATTTTAATTTTATTCTTTTAAAAATTTGTTTTACGTTTTTAATATTCTTTTAAAAACTTGTTTTATGTTTTTTTTAATGGTTAAAAAATGTTTTATGTATTTTATTTTATACTTAAATTGTTTTATGTATTTATTTTTATTTTCATTTTTAAAGGTAAATGTGTCACTTTCAATTTTTTTTTCAAAAAAAATATTTTTATTTTTTGGGGTTAAATTTGTCTTTTTTTTGTTTTTGTTTTCTATGATTTAAAAAAAAACTTTTTTTTAAGGGACATGATTTGAAATGCTTGGAAATTTTGTAACCGGAAAAAGAAAGGTGTGTTACTAGCATAGCCTCTTTTTGATTCGGGGGTTGATTTTGACATTTTTATTGCAACGTCATCGTCTGTTAAGGACATGGTTTGAAACACGGCATAATTTTAAACTCAGAAAGAAAAATGGGGGTGCCATGTTCGAACCACTTAAGGGCGATAGTTTCAAGAATGGTGTAATTTTAACCCCCCAAATATCAGGGGTGATTACGAGAGAACCATTTTAGGGATTTGATTGCATCGCCGTTGGTTGTTAATGTCGGGTTTTCAAAAGAGTTGTAATTTTAGCCCTGAAAAAAATGGGTGTTACTAGGAGCACTTCTTTTTTTTATTTAGGTGCCAATTTACAGTATTGATTGCAACGACACTGGCCGAGGTTTCAAAAAAATGTAATTTAGCCCCCAAAAAAATGGGTGTTATTGTTAGCACCACTTTTCAATTTGGGGGTTGTTTTTGGTGTTTTTTATGCAAAATAAGAGTTTTTATTTCTATAGTTCTTGTGTTGAGCATAGATTTCTCGTTGAGTTGTATAATGTGTTCATGTTTTTTACAATAAAATATGATGGTATCAATATTGAAGAATACATAGAATATCATAAGAAAAATGTTTTCAGTTGGAAAAGTGTTGTATACAATAATCTAAGAGATGATGAAATCATATGGGTTAATTCATTATGCATTAAGGAACAATTAAAACTTTAAGACGAAGCACATGAACATATATTTATAGGTAAAGGGTCTCATGTTATGAACATGGATAAAGACAACACTAAGGGTTTCTTTCAGGTGATCGTTTCTTATTACAAGTTCATGTTTGTCTTCAGTAGGAGAAGGAAATTATTTCTATTAATTATAGATGCAAGCATAATTTCATCAAAGTTGGCTTGGCTAAAAGATTAACATAATATTAAAAGCATGCAAGTTGAGGGTTCAATATTTTAAAGAATTGAAGATTACCATAGATAAATATGTTTTGCATTCATATATTCATGCTATAGTTATGGATGATGTGGATATCATTCTGGTATATCCTTAAATGGACTTGGTATAGTTAACATTAATATGCATTTTTTTTAATGAAGCTTTGATAAAATAAAAATAAATCACGCTGCAAGATATTTATTTTACAAGACAAGAAGGGCCTAAGGTGGCACACGAAGCAATGATTATTGTGAAACTCATTGCAATACCTATAGACACATCAAATGAAGAGTTTGAAGTTGAGTCATAAATAAGATATATAGAAGCAGTCGAAAGGAAGCCCAAAGAAGGGCATAAAATGAATATGAATATACAAATCTACATTCCTCAAAGGAACCATAGGATGACGTGTCAAAGAAAAAATAACCAATAGCTAATATTTATATATATTGCCACCCACACCACCCTAAGAAACAACACTCATTAAGGCAAGGTCACGAGAATAAAAAAACTTACTATGCACTAGCACAAAACCAAAAAGGCATTCAATATAGAGGTACATCAAGGAATAGAAGCAATGCATGGATATACTA
This sequence comes from Pseudotsuga menziesii, assembly GCA_001517045.1. Classification (NCBI taxonomy): domain Eukaryota; kingdom Viridiplantae; phylum Streptophyta; class Pinopsida; order Pinales; family Pinaceae; genus Pseudotsuga; species Pseudotsuga menziesii. The sequence goes on from LPNX010662539.1 coordinate 152,565, forward strand.
ATAGTAGAATAACAACAACATGGAACCAATGGAGAAATCATAATCAAGATCAAGTTGGGAAGGTTGTAGTTGGACCCCATGTCCACATTTCACTAGGATAGATGAGTTATTGTGCTTTATACCAACTAACTACATTGCTTAACTATAGATCATATTATATGACTTCTACTCATGTTTTAAGGACAAAATAAGAAAAAAGGGGATGGATTGTAATATACAAAGCGAGGATACAATGGGGTACCTAAGTGAGATAATGAATGTAACGTGGACATAATCCTCAAATAATCCCACTTAGTAGAGGGAGTGCATGTGAGTATCATTTTATTTGATATGTTGGATGTTGAGCATTGTACTGTAACTAGTGTGATTTCTGGAGTGATTTTTTCCACAAGTAGTATTTGATGGTGTTACCCTACCTTAGGGATGATATCTATATTGATGTGTTATCTATTTTGTGGTTGCATTTTAATAAGCTTAAGCTTAGCAATTTTTATCTTCTATCAAGGTTCACTACACTTTCAAACTAACTCAACAATGATTGTAGATCCTTTTCAGACAAAATAGGTGTAAAATCCTTCAACTAGATTCCTCATCATATGAGCATCTCCCATTGTGTCTTTGATATTTGTAAATGGTGTATTGTTTAGAAAAAATACCATGCTTTGGGAAATAATACAATTGTATGACTTATTGTCTTACACATTTGGTTGTATAGACATTCTATTATCAAAAAAATTAAGAGATGTCTAAAAATTTGATGATTTGGACTAGATGACTATTTTTTTGTCAGAATCCGACAGTTTTTGTTTTGTAAAATCAGAATTTAATTGTTCTTTAATCATGATTTTAATGGTAGAAATGGATTCATCACCCTCAGAAACCCTTGGAGTACCCAAAATTCCAGAACCTAGCAACTACAACTTGGATTTAAAAAAATTCCGATAGTATTTTTTCAAAATCGTGCTGGAAAAGTCTGCCTATTCCAACCCAAATCGTCAAATTTTTAGACTACGATATAAAATTATGTATACATGAATATATGTAGTTTTTCTCTGTGTATATTATGAAATTTTCATATTTATTGCTTTGCTTCAAAAACACGCCTTTTGTTTTACTCATGTCAATTATGGTATATTGCTCTACATTGCAACTTTGAGAAATTTTTATCTGTTTCAACCATATATATTTAGTTTTATATAAATTTTATGTTACTTTGTATTTAATTTCAACTCGCAATAGTTTTGTTTATAGTTGTAGCATTCATTCACTTAATTTTATTTTATTCCATATGCAATTTATTTTTTAGCATCATTATTTGTTTGCATTTTTAACAAGAAAACCTGATTTTAAAGGCTAAAATAAACTACTAATATAAAGGTCATTTTAAGATTAACTCACTCACAATATAAGGAGTCCTATTAGCAATAATGTGGAAAGGCTTCACTAACGTAGCTAACTAATTAGCCTTACTTCATAGCTAGTGAGTTTGGGGCTTAAATCATACTTGGGTTTCCATCCCTATTTATGCCCCCTTGAGATCTCTACTAGGGCGTTTCAAGTGTTTTTGTTGGGATTGAAAATTTCACCATCAACAATGACTCTCCTATGAGACCATGGGACTTAATTATTCCATTTTTATTATATTGACCTATTTTCTCAATTGTAGCTAGCGTCATCTTGTCAATTGGGTTTGGCCTAAGTGGTCATGGGATGGAGTGCTATCCTCCCTACCCAAGTTATATTCATGTAAGTGGCATGTTGAGATCATAATGAGCATATTATGGTAATGTATTCGATCCAAACCTTGTTCCTCGGATAATTTAGGGTTTTCCCTAGTGCAATCACTATAAGGAAAAGGCCCTGTAGCTTATATCATAGGTTTTTAGTGTTACAAAATTGGTCAAAATTCTCAAAAGAAGCTTTGCTACAACCTCTGTAGATGGTATTGGATGTTTTGGCATAGGCTTTTACGGAAATGTATTCTAAATAAAAAACTTGATGACTAGAGGATTTTGTGGATGTTTTATTTTCTGTGTGATTTATTGAATAAATGCATTCGTGCTTTTTAAACCAATACACACATCGATGATTTTTAAACCAATACACACACCAATGCACATACATATTTGTGCACTAGTGCTTGAAAATACATATAGCACTGGGGCACACCAAAATTTTAACCAAAACTGGTGTTGTATATTAATTATAGTGTTGGTGCTTACGAACTATTAAAATGCATCAGTACCTTATAACAATATAAGAACAAGTGCTTTACATTAAATGCCACATCAACTACGAACTATTAAAAATCATCGGTGCTTAGGAACTATTAAAAAGAAATGGTCCAATAAATGAAGGAAATCACATCGGTAAAGTTGACTCGGATGATGACTGCCATTATATTTTTAAAATTATTTGTGCGGTTAAAATACAGTAGAGCACTAGGGTGTGATAATAGAAAAACCCCCAAGGCATGCAATAAGTATTATGCTCCACTAAGACGATGTTATTATAAACACACGGGTGTAACACTTTATCAAACGTACCAGTGCGACATTGTCCGAAAAGCACTGGTGCGATTAATAAATTCAGATGCATCAATGATTATTTTTTATTTCGTGAATAGTGACTGTTGACATCATACTATACTATATATATATAATTTTTATTTTATTTAATTCCATTTTCATCAGATATTGAAATATTTTTACAGTAGTATTTATTCAAATTTTTTATTGTGCTTGGATATCATAAATTTTTGCATCTATTGTAATATTTAATCGTCCATATATTTAACGACCGATGTAACATTTCACGACACTAGAGAATGCAATAGAATAAAAAACTTCATTTCATTGTATATCACTAAGAGGACCCTTGCCATACAAGATGGGACAACATAAAGTCCACAATAATCAAAATATTAACATGCACGTAATTGTTACACTTTAACACGTTGTATTTCAATTGGGACATTATTTCCAGTACATTATACAAAATGTCTAATTTTCATATACAATTATTTCAAAATATACAATAGTTTCCATTAATATCCAAAATATATGGATAATAATTCTTTGCTGGAACTGCTGTCAGTGCATGAGCCACTTCCATGACTTGTATTATTTGGCCAAATGTTTTGTTGGTTACCTTGATTGTTTTCCTCTTCTTCAGCTTCTATCTACAAACATAAAAATAAAGTGTAATGAGTTTATCTACATTCTTGGGAATAATGAAAATTAAAATAGATAATATATATGAATGTAAATTGAAAAGTGACACACCATAGCAAGAATTGAATTGTGAATGATACACTTTCCTTCAAAACCACATGTCATACGTTGTTTCAACAAATATTCTCTTGGTTTCTGTCCATGCTTTATTTCTTGCAAGTTTAATACCCTGTAACAAATCATAATTTAATATAAATGATTTTTGTTGTTCTATTAATTATAAAATGAGAGAAGTAAAATAACATAGATACTTACAAATTCCACAACTAATTTTTGATACGCCGACATATACTCACAACCTTTACTTAACCCAATGTCATCCATTTCTTCTCATGGCTCTTCTTTCTATGTTAATACCTAGTTGAAGACATCCAAGGATGGATGGTGTAAAAAAAAAAAAAACTTTCACAACCAATATGAAATCTTAAGATATTATAAGGAAATCACAACTACTCACAAAATTTTCTATCAATCCCTTTTTTCCTTGTCGTATGGTCTTATGTGCATAATGGGTTCCATTTTTTTTCTTTTCTGCAACAAAACAATTGAAAAATTATAGTTAATGCTAAATTAATTAATTAGATGTACATAATAGAAAAATTCAATGATTTCATACATTTGAAGCATGTTGATGTTGAGATGGCTCCTCCTACAATGCAATTATGTTTATTTCCTTAACCATCTCCGTGTACACTTTTTTGGACATCCCTATTGGAATATTTCATATATCACCTTTATCATCCTTTGAGATTTTCATAATCTTCCTAAAAATGTAAAATGCCATTAAACTATTTTCATGTTGATATGAAAAATAAATATAGTAGAATTACTATTAATAAATGAATGATTTGTACTTGTACATACACATTATATAAAATACATGTTTAGGAATATTACTTTGAAATTATTCTTTTTTGTTGTTGCATGTTTTTGCTATTGCAAGTCTAATAGATCTCATTGTCTATTTCTATGGAAATGCCTCTTGTACTTTAGATATAAACCGATTATTGGACTCATTGGATTGATTTTTGTACTGTAAGTAAAATGTACATCTATACGTTCTTTCCATTATATACCTTATAGTTTTATAAAATCCCCCCCCCCCCCCCCCCCCNTTTTTCTTAATTTGACAATTCCTTCTGTTGCTGTTAGTCCCTACATAACATTCAACATATGTGAATTAGATTATTTGAAACATATTATCGAATATTCTAAATAACTACAATATTATTCAAAATTAAAGAAAAAATTCATATTGATTTCTTTTTTATTCACTTGATTCATCTCTCTACAACTTTTCCATGAAAGATTTAGTCTCTTCTGCACTTATATTGCAAAGAATATTATCAAGATTCCTTATTTTTTGGCTCTGCATGTCACACATTAACTAATACATATTAGATAAATTTATAAATAATTGAAACATATTAATTTGATACAAAAATTACAAAGAACTTTCCTTCTTTGTGACTTTGGATGTATTCCCATCACGTCGAGTGGAATTGTTGTTCATTGAACACTTATCATGCATTTTCTATCAATAAACAACCAAGTCCATTAAATAGAGAAACTATTAAGTATATCATACACAAAATTACATAAAACAAAAAAAAAAGTCTGTCATTTCGGTGCGTTTAAGTATATGAAACACATCGATGCTTCTCATAAAAGATTGCAACAATGCACCATAGTTGAATGCACCATTAACCAAAACAAAAAATATTCCTATACGCATTTATCGGTGCATTAGTACAAGTCCAACGCACTAACAGATGCCTAGTATTTTTTCAAAAATAAATAAATAAATAAAAGTCATGACATTACGAGTGCTTTATTACTATAAACAGACCGGTGTGTTTGAACAACTCGAACGCATAAAAAATTGCATACACATTTTTTTTAAAATTAAAAAAAAAACTGATAGGCTTGAGTGGGTTTCAGATTCGAACCAAGAAGTGGTCCCATAGCACCCAATGACTTATATATAAAACTACAAACCCATTAAATCTAAAATCCCTACAAGGAAACATCCTAATTGTGAAACAACAGAGGGATTTAAAGCATACTGTAAAATTTTACAGCCACATAAAATGAAAGGAAGCAAGAATAAAATCTAAATAGGAAATAAATAAACCATGCATTTTGATTAATAGTAATAATTTACATACTCGAAATTCCTACTATGTAGGGTTTTGTTTGATTCAACATACCTTACAAATTCTATCTCTAGAATAATCTAGTTGCTCCAAACTCCTTCCCCATAACTCTCTCTTATAACACTCTCCCCTCGAAATTTAAACAAAATAATGAAATAGTGATTAGGTTTTTCCTTAATACCTTGCAGAATTAGTTTTTGAAATTAAAATTACTGCTTATGTTCTAGATTATTGGAAAATAATTCATGCGACTTTTTATTTTCAAATTTTCAGACATCAGTGCACTATTTACATAGATGCACCTGTGTGTCATAACATGAAAAACATCGTGACAATATATTTAATTTTTTTTTGGGAATAACGGTGCACCAAAAAGACATGAACGCCTTGGAACGCTATGTTTTCCATGACGCACCGTATTGACATACAATACAAAATTAAAAAAACATCATATTGTGGTTCATATTTTCTTTTTTTTACTTGTTGCATTGATGTGCCTTTATATACTAAGAGTGTTGGTATTGACAATATTGAAAACTTCATAAATAGCCATTCATTATCAAATATAGCAGTTATTTTATATTGTGCAATTTTTTGTGGATGTTCCTGAATGGTGTGTATGTGGTTTAACAACACTGATGTGTCTATTTACATAGGACACACCGATGCAGTTGTTTTTATGATGGCGCACTGGTTTAATTAGAAATATTGTAATATTTATTCCTTATTTAGGAAGCTCATAGTAGATATTATTCCATATTTAGAAATCTCAAACTTTGAGATCGTGATTCACTCTCAAGAGAAACATGAAAGATAATGAGTGGCGAGCATAACTGTGGGCCACATGCATTATTTTGTTTAAAATAAATGTAGGTATGTTATTCTGATTCCAAACACCAAGAAAATCATTCATAACGACTGTAGTACTTAATGACAATTGCCATTTCTAGGATATTGAATTTCTCTTGATTCGTACACCTTTCTGACTAAATGGATTTTTTTGGTAATTTGATATTTCATCATAGTGGTTGTTTCATAAATATACTTTAACAACTATGAAGAAATAATTTGAATTAAACTTTGATATTTCAACATAAACCTAAATACATTTATTGCTAAGGTTAAGTTTGTGGTAGTGTCGCTAGGTGGCACACAATATTAAAAATAATAAAGTGTAAAACATAGGAAAAAATATTCAAAAGTAATTCTTCATGTAAAACAATATTTAGGCATGGTATCATTATTCTCTAAAATCACTCCAAATAGGGGATATGCCACATAGTTACACCCATTATTTCCTTTCTATGGCTTGGAGTCTTCTCTTCCTTAGAGATATTGAAGGTTGTTGAGGGGATTTTTCATTTTGTTGTTGACGCTATGGGTGCCTCTCTTTGTTCTGATTATTCAAAAATCATGATGTAGAGGCCTACCTTAAAATCTCTAGAGGTAGAGACAGTGGATCAAGAAAATAGTAGGAATCTCCCTACTTATGGTGCATGGAACCCACCCTAGAAATCCAACAACTAATACAAATGAACAACTTGAATATTAACAGTTTGGACATGAATAATAATATTAAAGTTTACTATTCCCATATCAACATTTTGGAAATCAAAAATAATATGCACATGAAAATTTGCACAAATCAAAGAACCATCATATCAAGAAAAACTTGTAATATTAATTTAATGTTGAATAGTACATCATACCCCCTTTTTTTGGGTGATATTATTTAATCACAATTTGTGTCACTAGTGGCCCTTAATCACATATTTGACTCAACCACCTATGTTGACCATTCAAAATATTGATAGTTGAAACTGGTCCCTTGAGAACATCCAAGAGTCCTTTGATGGCATGTGAAAAAAATGTACAAAAATTTCAAAGAATGGGGACGATTCGGTTAATAGTTAAGGAACATAAACAATTAGAACTAAGTTTGTTAGAGAACTAAATTGTTTAAACATAAGACTTTATCTTTCTATTGATATTTTAATAAAGAAAATAGGTCAATACCCCCTTAAAATTGAAGTGTGTATTGTCTAGAAATGTAGGTACTGTGCATTTTTTATTACACTGACCATGGTTTGAATGTCATTAAAGCCTCAAAATACAAATGTTGTTAAAGGGAAAATTTAATTTTCCTATTTACCTTCATCCTCCACCATCTATCACCACTAAAATGTTGAGAATCAACATAATGGGTTTTATATTAAAGTTGAGGGATGGGAGAGAGGTATTTGTTTCACTTGATTTGGTTGAGATTTTTAATCCCTACCTTTATGAATGGATATTTTTGTTGCAAGAGAATATACAAATAATAGATACATACAATAACTTATAATAATTATAATAGTTTTTATAGCTATAATTCTATAATATGATCATGGAAATATTGAACTCAAACCTTTTTTTGTAGTTAGGTTCTACCCTAGTTGTCACTAGCTTGACTCTATTTCTCAATGTTTAAAGCATCCTTCAAAGCTATATTTTAATTTATCCAAGATAGGGTTGTGTCTCTATGTAAATGGTTATTTATTTATTGCTTCCTCATGTCTCTCTTTGGCTAAATTCCTTCCATTTTGTTTTTAGGTATGTCCTCCTCTATTTCCTCCATAGTTTCCCCTTGAGTCTGTCACACTAATTTGGTTCTAGACTTAGGAATCCACTAGACATGACTAAGACCTTGTTCTGCATTCTCAATATTTGTCAAATCCGTTCCAAGGGAAATGAAGGTGCATAACTCTCTTCTGCTCCAATTTATTATTGAACCATGTGATTGGAGATATAATTCCATTTTAAACCATATATGTTCATTTCTCGTTGTAAATTCCTGCTCTGGAGCCTCATCACCCTCTTGCAATAGAACCTAAAATTTATTAGAGGAAGAGGGAATGATTGCACCCATAAATGAATGACTGATGGGAGCTACCAATTATTTTTGTACATTCTCCCCCATAGCCCCCCCC
>LPNX010662539.1:161003-380766 GCA_001517045.1 Pseudotsuga menziesii
ATTAATGGCATCCCATGCATTTGAAGTGGATCTATTTGCAGTCCAATTTTTGCTAAGGAGTCCATCCATCCATTGTGAGCTTAACTACTTTGCGAAACCCTTTCTCCGAATGCACTTCAAAACAACTACACGCATAAGAAAACATTAGCAGTTTTGGCTTTGTTTTATTAATTTAGCACGCAAAATAGTTCTCAATATACACTAAGGTCTTCATCATTCCAACAATGAAGAGGGACATATTCTAGCTCCAACCAAAATAGAACAACATAGGGAACATCTTTATCTAGATCAAACTCTAAACTCCAATGGTTCAAGTACATTCCCCTTGGCCCCATTAAATAAGGACTGCATCTAATGATAACGTCTCTATCCTCCCTTTAAAAAATAAATACATAGTATCCTCTTCCATACAAATTGTGCTGCAAATCCCCTATCAGTAATGGCCTCCAATTTTTGTTCAACCAAATTTCCATTGATCTTAGGGAAGGCCATATCCCCATAAATTGTCCAACTAGACCATGATCAAAGAGAGCCAAAGACTTATGCTTGGTAGATGGAGAGGCCCTATTAACCTCTAGAATATATGCTAAATTGAAAAATTTGGAAGGCTAATGCACAATAGAGGGGTAAGGATGTGAGGAGGACACTAATGCTCGAAAGGCCTTCTTCTCAAATTCAACAACCCCCCTAGATCATAATCTGAGAGAGAAACTAAACCATAATGTAATGCTAAAAAATCGTTTACTGTAACTTCTCGAACTACCACTTTCTAAAATACAAATAATCCATGAATATATATATAAATTGATAAAAGAGATATGTTGATATGATTCTCCATTGAGGCTCGCCTTTATAGGATTGACATGTGTAGTGAAGGGTTACACCCTTTCACTTAGTAATTAATAACTATAATTAATATATTATTTTATATTTGTTACACTCTTCATTAAGAGTTACTTATTTGACTATTAGTAGTTATTTAGTGTTTATTTATTATATATATTTTTGTTCATTACATTGCCTCTCCCTTAGAATTGCTTTGTCCTCAAAGCACAATTATGGAATACTTTATCCCTTTTTCTAGCTCGTAATGCTTTCTCATGATATTGTGTGTTGGTAATTGCGACACTTGTTAAAATGAGACGATACAAGTTACAGATTCCCAAGGATAATTGTCACATCGTATCTGCTGTGGTCCATCCCAGATCTACTTTTATCGAATCTTTGAGATCATTTTGTGGAACGGGTCGTTTCACTTGTTGCTTAGCATGTTGGTCTTTTTGTCTGTCAACATAATTCTTCTGTGAGTGCTTGTTTTGGTCCTCTCGTTGGTCAAAATGATGGTTATAAATAGGATGTCTGTAAGGTGTATGTGTTGTTTGTTTTCTTTCTTTTGGACTGCGGCGAGGACTGTCTTCACTTCCTCAATTTGATTTTTGGATGCATTTTCCTGGATTTGTTCTTCTTGATTCTCCAGTAGATTGTTATGATTTTGAATCTTTTCGATTCTTTCATCTTGCGACTTTTTTTCAATTTCTAATTTATGTATTTGAATCTCTAGTTCCTGATTACGATTATTTAGACACTGGTTTTCTTCTTGCTTTTCTAGTATTCTTCCTTCGAGGTCTTCACCGGAGTGTTCCCTCTTACTATTGTGTTTCAGTTTTTTAATATTTATAATCAATGTTTTGTTATGATTTTGTAATCGAAAAATCTCTTTAGTATTGCTTGATAACACATTGTTGACTTTTGTTAGTTCTAACTTATGCGTCTTCTTACTGTCGTCATATTGCTACTGGATTTTTTCTTTTTGCTGTTGACGATGAGATAACTCTGTTTCCTAATTTTCTAACTTTTCATGTAGTTGCGCCAATTTGTCTTCCTTGTCCATGACGGCTTTGTTTAGACAAATAATTTCCTTTTTTAAGTCGATACTATTTCCATAAGAACATTCTTCGACTTTGTTTAGTTTTTTTATCTGGTCTTCAAGTTGTTGAATGATACCTTCCATATGTGATATTTTCTCGTCCTTATCTGATAATTTTTTTGTGAGTTTTTCTCTACTATCTTCCAATGAACGAATGCGTAATCCCGAGGTACTAATCTATTCTTTTTGAAAATAATTACTTCGTTTCTGTGTAATGTCCTCATATGATTAGGCATTGAGGACCAAAACCGCTAACCTATGTGATTCCTGTGGGTTCGAGCAGTTACTGACAGTTAGGGAATCATCTAAGGACCGATGCCATCTATAGAAAATCTAGGGAATCAATATGTTATCGCCATTTGGTCAAGAAGGGCCACCGGGGCCAAAGGCCACCATCATGCATGCCATCTAAGCATTATTTAATGATGCATGAATCCATTTAAGTCTCCATGCGCATGCATGCAAGTCAACTGCAAATTAGAAATTAAAGTGACCTAATTAGGTCAAAGGTTAGGGTTTTCGCAGTTGAAAGTTATAAAAGGAAGATAAAGTGAAACGAGACTTACTTTTGATGATTATTATTTTGGAGCTCTTGAATAGCAGCACAACAGTTGGGGTTGGAGATGACATCTTCAACTAGTGGGGTTTCGGCAGTGAGATATCTGCCCTAGTCTCATTCAGGGTAAGCCATATAGGTTCACCATTTGCTCTTCCATTTATTCATAATTATCCAGTATACGACAGAGATTGTTGTAGGGGCATGTGTGTATCCATAAGGGGTTTTTATCTAGAAATCCCTAATCATTTGCTGGGTCTTCAAATCTCAGTTTACCTTCGAAACCCAGGCACCATTCTCATCATCGGCATCTTACTCCAGTACCCGGTGATTATCATATTCGATCGTGCTCATCCCGAGTAGTTATCAGCCATTTCAGGATTAGGGGGCATGCGCAGCTGCACCTCTAGAACAATTCACTAGCCTGCCTAGAGACCTCAGAATTTCCGCATGTGCCAGGCATTCTCTCTGGAACAGGAAGGCTATCAGTCCTACAAATCAGAAGCTTCATTGGACACCTTCTTCACTGAAAACGTCACCCTTAGATGATTTGGGGGTTCATGCTAGTGGGGTATCACCGGAAGCAGAAGATACCAGTTCATATCGGATTCAGCTCTTGATGCACGCATATTCTCTTAGGAGCAGTCCAGCCAGCTTATCAGTGGTAAGTGTTCATTCTATCCTACAAACCCTAACCCTAATTTTTGCTATAAGATAGGGAATTTTGCATGGCAGTTTGCATGCCCAGTTGTATCAGCATATTTGCACAGAATTAGAAAATATCAGGATTTGGGATATTACAGTGGTATCAGAGCTATCTTCTTGGCCAGCTGTGGGCTTAAGAAATGAGAAATAGATGAATACAGAAGGAGACCCTTTTGTAACCTATAGGAGAAGAAGAAGTAGATACACAGGGGAATTTGAGGATATCGAACTAGAGGATATCAACTCAGAAATGGAACAAACAGGTATACACTCTGATAAGGGGAAAGGAATGGGAGAAGAGGAGGACAGGATGGAGTTTTGCAACTTCGTATTTGCATTGCAAGCCTTATCCAAAGGGAAAAAAGATGTACTCAATGCAATCAATAGATTATCTGCGAAACCAGAAATAGGTATCAACAGTACACCTCCCTCACTGGTAGATCGAGGATCTACAAGCAACAGTGGAAAGGTTGCGTACACTAATATACATAATACACCGCACATATATAGCAGACCTTCCAACAGGCCTACCATGCCTCACTTCTTGGCAGATACAGTAGGTGGTCCAGTCATGCAGGTAGAACCTAGCGAACCTTTTGGGGCTTATTTGCAGGAATACAGAGACTTGGGGGATGAGTTTCATGTTGCATGTCTTTTTATGATTTTTGGAACATGAAGAGTAGGAACAGGCCCGGGAATTTCAACAAGGGATTCAATCACAACTATGAGTTGCAGAAAACCTTGGGCAGGTTGACCATCCCAAACTTTGATGGGACTCATGGAGGTTTAGCGAGGATATGGGTTCAAAAGTTGGATACCTATTTCCAACTCAATCCCATGACAGAGACAGATGCCATTAAATTGGATACACTCCACCTGGACGAAGAGGCTCATGAGTGGTGACATTGGGTCACAACACCATACACTCCTACGGTGAGTTCACTCAGAAGCTCATGGAGCGGTTTGACAGGAAGGATCCAGAGATACATTTCAGGGAGTTGGCTCAACTCAAACAAACAGGTAGTGTAGAAGCCTTCATCTCAGAATTCTAGAGGATAGCGGTCATGGTAACATATGTGTCAGAGAGCAGGTTGACTATGTTATTTACTGAGGCCCTAACAGAGCCACTACGGGGATGGGTGAAAGCCTACAAACCCCCCACTCTACAGGATTCCATTAACAGAGCCGGAGATCTACAGGATCCAGTCCCAAAGAACAGGTTCCTGCTCAAAACCAAATTTCATGTTAGGGACAAGGACAAGAAACCTTTCCAGCAGGATGTTCCCAAGAAAACATGGTTAGACGAGGACACTAGAAAAGAGTTGAGGAGGAAGAAGCTATGTTTCACTTGTCAGGAACCATGGGTACTAGGACATAGGTGTGCAGGGAAGGCGAAGGCTCACTACATCGAATTATATTCAGATAGTGATGAGGATGACTATGATTAGGAAGCCACATAAGAACTACGGGCAGCTAAGGAAGAATCACACCAAGGTGATACACCAGAGGGAGTCATTGCTACATTATCTAGAGTACCAAGATTCCATACTCTTAGGGTCAGAGGAGTAGTATAGGGTCATAGAGTAGGAGTATTGATTGATGGGGGAGCAACCCACAATTTCATTGAATCCGCTTGGGTAGCCAAGAGAGGTATTTAGAACGAGAAGTTCAAAGGATTCACTGTAGCAGTAGCCGAGAACTCCAGCATGGAGTGCAACTACTGGATTCCAAAATTGAATGTCACATTAGGTAACTATAAGATGACAGATTCATTATATGTAGTAGATGTATCATATACTCATGTAGTATTGGGTGTTTAGTGGATTTATTCCATAGGGAAATACACTACAGACTATCGGGCAATGGAAATGGAATTCCAGGGGCTAGATGACAAATGGGTAGTTTTGAGGGGCATGAACACTTATCCCCCAAAACCGGTCTCGTCACAGAGAATGGAGGAAGTACTCTGATAGGATGATATAGAATGGGTTGAAGAATGTTTTTTCACCTTTAGGAAACCCCCAGAAACTAGCACACAACACCCAAGTGACATTCAGGCCTTGCTACAGAAGCATGGAATTTTTTTTCGGGACCTTCCATCAAGTAGACCGCCAAACCGAGGTTTTGAACACATTATTGAGCTAGAGGAGGGGACACAAGCAGTCATCACCAATCCTTACCGGCATCCCAAAAGATACAAGGATGAGATCGAGAAAACAATCAAAGAATTACTAGAGCTTGGATATATTCGGCCCAGTTCTAGCCCCTTCGCATCCTCAGTAGTCTTGGTCAAGAAGAAGGATGGTAAACTACGAATGTGCATTGACTATCGAGCACTTAACCAAAAGACCATTAAGAACAGGTATCCCATCCCTAGAATTGATGAACTCATGGATGAACTTCGGGGAGCCAAATAATTCTCCAAGATTGATCTTCGCTCGGGGTACCATCAGATCAGAGTAAGGGACCAAGACATCTCCAAAACAACTTTTCACTGTCACTATGGTCACTATGAGTTTTTGGTCATGCCCTTCGGAATTACCAATGCTCCAGCCACTTTCCACTCATGCATGAACCATACCTTCAGAGTTCAGCTACGTAAGTTTTTGCTAATATTCTTTGATGACATCCTGATTTATAGCAAAAGATGGGAAGAGCATCTAAAACACTTGGACGAAGTATTGAGCATTCTAGAAGAACACTCACTTTACACGAAGATGTCTAAGTGTGAATTTGGAATGAAGAAAATGTTTTACTTAGGACACATAATCAATGAGGAAGGAGTATAGGTTGACATGGAGAAAATCCGAGCTATCAGAGATTGGCCCACGCCAAAAACAGTCACAAAATTGAGAGGTTTCTTAGGTCTGTGCACTTATTACCGACGGTATGTTAAGGGATTCTCCCAATTTGTAGCACCCCTCACAGATCTCACAAAGAAGGGAGAATTCACTTGGATAGTCTTAGCATAGAGAAATTTCGAGGAGATGAAAGTTATTATGAGTTCCTGTCCAGTTTTAGCATTACCAGACTTCTCACAACCCTTTGTAGTAGAATGTGATGCCTCAAGGGAAGGGTTAGGAGTAGTATTGATTTAAAATCATCACCCTATTGCATTTGAGAGCCATAAACTGAAGAAATACGAGTGCCACTACTCCATATATGACAGAGATTTTAGCCATACAGTACCTGGTGGGTAGTAAGTTCAAAATCAAAACAGATCATAACAGCCTCAAGTATTTCCTGGAGTAGAAGGAACTGAATGAGCGCCAGCAGAAATGGGTCAGCAAAGTACAAACCTATGATTTCGAGATCGAGTATGTAAAAGGTAAGAATAATGTATTAGCTGATGCATTATCCAGGCGTCCCACCTCACTATCTCTCAAGAGTATATCAATAGACTGGAGGGCACTTCTCTTAGTAGAATACTCCAAAAATAAATTTGCTTGCGAATTATTGGATGGACAATTTCAGGATGACAGGTACAGGATTGTTGGTGACATCATCTATTACAAGAACAGGATATACCTAGTCCCAGAATCCACGTCGAGGAAAAAGATCATACAGGAAGCACATGACTCTACATTATCAGGACATTTTGAAGACCTACAAACAGATTCGAGAGAGGTTCTCATGGAAGGGCCTCAAAGGAGAAGTTATGCAGCACATACAGGAAAGTAGCATCTATCAACAGAACAAGATTGAGAACATCCATCCAGTAGGGTTGCTTTAGCCACTACCAATTCCAAAACAAAAGTGGGAAAGCGTCTCCATGGACTTCATTACAGGATTGCCCAAGGTCCAAGGGCGGGATTGTTTATATGTAGTAGTTGACAGACTGACCAAGTTTGCACATTTCTTTTCTATATCATCAGATTACTCTGCAGCTCAAGTAGCTGATTTATTCTTTAGGGATGTCTTCAAGTTACATGGGTTACCTAAGACCATTGTTAGTGATCAGGATAGCAGATTCACAGGTTCCTTCTGGCAGGAACTATTCAGATTAGTGGGGACCGAACTAGCTACCAGCATGAGTTATCATCCCCAGAGTGATGGACAAACTGAAATAGTCAACAAATGGATTGAAGGATATCTGAGGAACTACGTAACAGGGCAGCAACGAACCTGGATCAAATGGCTACACTTAGGGGAGTACTGCTACAATACTACCTATCACATGTCTATTAGGATGACACCTTTTAAGGAATTATATGGCTACGAGGCCTTGGACTACGCATATTTGGAATTTGGAGACAGTAGGGCTTCTAAGGCAAAGGATTGGATACAGGACAGTCAAGATATTCTTAAAATCTTGAAGGAAAACTTACAGACAGCCCAGAATTAGTAGTAGTTATATGCAGACAAACACAGGATTGAGCGGAGCTTTGAGGTAGGGGATTTGGTATACTTAAGGCTCCAACCTTACAGAGATTCTTCGCTTAAGAAGAAATGAGCAGAAAAGTTAAAACCTTGCTTCTATGGACCCTACAGAATAATCAGGAAGGTGGGAGAGGTGGCATATGAACTAGAGCTAACACAAGAAAGTAAAATTCACAATGTGTTCCATGTGTCCAACCTGAAAAAGACCCTTGGGAAACACATTGCTCCATCAATAGAATTACCTCCTTTAGATGATAAAGGACTACTGATACTGATTGCTGAACGGATCATACAGACTAGAGAAAGGAAACTCAGGAACAGGGTAATTAGGGAATACTTGGTTCAGTGGAAAGAACTACTGCCAGAGGATGCCACATGGGAAGGTGAACAGGTATTGCAGCATCCCAGTTTGTAGTTGCTTGAGGACAAGCAATCTCAAGTGGGGAGGACTGTAATGTCCTCATCTGATTAGGCATTGAGGACCAAAACCACTAACCTATGTGATTCCTGTGGGTTCAAGCGGTTACTGACAATTAGGGAATCATCTAAGGACTGATGCCATCTATATAAAATCTAGGGCATCAATATATTATCACCATTAGGTCAAGAAGGGCCACTGGGGCCAAAGGCCACCATCATGCATGCCATATAAGAATTATTTAATGATGCATGCATCCATTTAAGTCTCCATGCGCATGCATGCAAGTCAACTGCAAATTAGAAATTAAAGTGACCTAATTAGGTCAAAGGTTAGGGTTTTCACAGTTGAAAGTTATAAAAGGAATATAAAGTGAAAGGAGACTTACTTTTGATGATTATTATTTTGGAGCTCTTGAATAGAAGCTGCAACATTTAGGGTTGGAGACAGCGTCTTCAGCTAGCGGGGTTTCAGCAGCGAGATATCTGCCCTAGTCTCATTCAAGGTAAGCCATACCAGTTCACCATTTGCTCTTCCATTTATTCATAGTTATCCCGTATACGACAGATATTGTTGCAGGGGCACGTGTGTATCAGTAAGGGGTTTTCTGCTGGAAATACCTAATCATTCGTTGGGTCTTCAGATCTCAGTTTACCTTCAAAACCTAGGCACCATTCTCATCATCGGCATCTTACTCTAGTACCTGGTGATTATCAGATCCGATCGTGCTCAGTCCGAGCAGTTATCAGCCATTTTGGGATTAGGGGGGGCGTGAGCAGCTGCACCTCTAGAACAATTTGTTAGCATGCCTAGAGACCTTAGAATTTCCACATGTTCTAGGCATTCTCTCCGGCATGGGAAGGTTATCAGTCCTACAAATCAACAGCTTCATCAGACACATCCTTCACTGAAAACGTCACCCTTAGCTGATTTGGGGGTTTGTGCTGCTGGGGTATCACCGGAAGCAGAAGATACTAGTTCATATCCGATTCAGCTCTTGATGCATGCATATTCTCTCAGAAGCAGTCCATCAAGCTTATCAGTGGTAAGTGTTCATTCTATCCTACAAACCCTAACCCTAATTTTTTCTATAAGATAGGGAATTTTGCATGGTAGTTTGCATGCCCGGTTGTATCAGCATATTTGCATAGAATTAGAAAATATCAGGATTTGGGATATTACATTCTGATTGTCGAACTGGAGTTGTAGAATACTATTCCGAACACACATTTTTAGTTGGGCTGAAACTGTTCCTAACTGTGATTGCAATTGTGAGTGACATGGATCCATAATTTTTTTAATATCTTTCAAACTTGATTTCTTCTCTTTTAACATCTTCTTTGATTCTTTTTCCTTTTTGTATAAAGTAATACTTGTAAATAACACAATTATTAAATAATAATAATAATAATAATAATTATTATTAAAAATTTAATAATAATAACAAATATAATATATTACCAATTATTATTTAAAAATAATAATATAGTATATATATGTTTTGTGAATTGGGTCTAAAGGTTCTTTAAAAAATATATATATATATAACGATAATAAATTTTATTATTACTAATAGTATTATTGATATATATTTTTTATGAATGGTGTGGTAATTAGGGTTTAAACCTAGAATTAAAAAAAATCACTTATTAAAACAAAACCATGGGTGGAGAAACCACTTGTGGTTTTACTCTTTTATTTTTACTTTTTTTTTACCTTCCTTTTTTTTATGACAATCTTCCTTCTTCTTCTCTTTTTTTTTTACTTCTTCCTTTTTATTTTTTCTTTTGAATTTTTTTCTTACTTGGTCAAAGGCCATAAATTTAGGGACTGCGTAGGATTATGATTAAAAATCATGATATGGTGAAAGGCCCGGATCACAAACTAGCTCTGATACCACTGTAACGGTAAAAAATCGTTTATTGTAACTTCTGGAACTTCCACTTTCTAAAATACAAATAATCCATGAATACATATATATTGATAAAATAGATATGATGATATGATTTTACATTGAGGCTCGCCTTTATAGGCTTGAGCATGTGTAGTGAAGGGTTACACCCTTTCACTTAGTAATTAATAACTATAATTAATATATTATTTTATATTTGTTACACTCTTCGTTAAGAGTTACTTATTTAATTATTAATAGTTATTTAGTGTTTATTTATTATATATATATTTTTTTCATTACACATAATATAAGAGAGAAACCATACTTGCTACAGACTCAAACGCCACTTAGAGAAACCCTAGCTCTTCCCCTAGTGATAGTCCAATAATGCTTTAGAAAATAAATATTACAACTTAGAAATATATTTTAATTATGTAGTTAGTAGGTTGAGATTTAAAAAAAAAATGGATATGCTCTATGTTGAGGATGCGGTTTTAATTCTAAATTTGAATGGATTTTAAGGAAAAGAAACTGTCCCAAAAAGGTCTTTGACCATGGAATTCAACATTACAGGATTTGGTCAATTTAAGACGACCAAGACTACTATTTAAAAGAAATGAATATAATAATAATAATAGTAATAATAATAGTAATAATAATAATAATAATAGTAATCAATTTTTAAGGTCACAACCAGGGCCTGACACCAATTTGGTGTATGAGACCCCCTTGTTTGTGGGACAAGGGACCCCACTTTATACACCAATTTGATTGCTAAAGTCTACGGAGGTGTACATACCATGCCCCCTCCGGACTTGAACCTATGACCTCGTAGGAGGAGACACATGTTCTTAAGAAAAAAAGATAAAGTACCAAAAAGTTAAAGTGTTAACTTATTAACTCACTCTTAATAACTCATACCACCATGGGGGTGTATATTTACAATTACACATATCAATTGAGTGTATAAAGCGAACATTTACCTAGCCCCAAAATGAAAAATACCAAAAAGGTAATTTTTTCTATTTAAATATTTTTTTCCAAGGAACAATCTTGCGGGTATTTATAAATGATTCATGTGTGGTAAACACCTCCGAGTACTTCCCATGATTCATGGATGGTAAATTGCCTTGATTATAGATATCAAGAGAGGACATCCCCAACTTTGGGGTGAGAGATCTCATGTTTGGCTCATGACCACTTGACCTAACAAGACACAGAACTTTAACCATAAAAAGTTATGTAAAGAGTTTTGGTACATTTAAAACAACCTAATTCACTTAAATGATAAAACAAACCATTCAAATAAAAAATCTACCTTCCCAAAAAATTATTAAAATAGTAAATTAAAAAATATATATATATATATATATATATATATATATATACTCATTCTCCTTACTCTTACGGAGTCAATGTTCCCAACTTTCGTTTATTTACATTTTAGAAATATTAAATGATTTATATTTAGGCATTTTTTTCACAATCCTGCAAATACAACCATCATCATTGTGAAGGAATTGAGGATTTGTAGGGTCAAATTGTCATCAACATTGTTTGTACCTGGGTCTCCATGGTTCAACCAAGAGGCCCACTGTTGGTTCGTACCCTTATACCCTAAATTATATTCTAGGCAGCTTGGTGTGTAATGCTCGAAAAAATTAATATAAATTTCAATATATGAAGGTGTTTCATGCAAAGGATGACTCATGATGAGTCCACCTATGTCTAATTTGAAGAAAAAACAACCTAGGCATTGATAAAAAGCTTTGAGGTGAAAATTGATCGCTTGATATTGTGACGGTTGAAAATTTTCAGCTGATAAAGCTTACTTTGCGAAAATTCTTGGCCCTAGTGGGATTCAAACTTGCAATTCTTGGGGACATTAAATTAATATCTCCATGTCTAGTATTCCATTGCTTGTTAGGCCTGATAGCGATCCATCCATGTGTTTAGTCATAAAGGTAACATGGTTTTCCTTTGGTCTTTGTTCTGAATTACTTTTATATCACTAAATTGCACATTGTATTTTATTTTCAGCTTGACTAAAAAATCACTTACTTGTGTATGGTCTAAAAAAATTGTTGTCTTTGAACTTAATTGTCGTATGGACTAGCTAAGAATTTGTAAATTTGAATCATTGAGATTCCAATTCCCTCATGGGAAGGCCTTCCCTCTCTTCAATTCATGTAGTGGCAAGATAATAGTATTTTATTGTTAACCCACCTATTTCAAGGAGTTGTGTTAATCCCTATTGGGGAGGATAATTTGTAGAATACCCGTGCCATCTGGACCACTTTGTAAGAAGATAGACTGATAATTGCAAATTTGGATCTCCCAAAACACAATGAGGCAGATGCCTTATAAACATGAAGTTACAATTCCACCATGAGTTTTTAAGATTATAATCAAGATCCATTGATTATTATAATCATTTTTCTTTGTAGTAACTTGATGTTCTTTTACAGCTCTGCAAGTTTTGAAATAAGCAGGTAGATTAATTCCTTTGCTATTCTTGGTTGTAGGTGAAGTATGAGGATATGCTATATAATTTTAATATGTACATTAGGGAAGATGATAGTGTTAAATGTACAACATCAGGAGTTGTTCTCCAAGCCAATATTGCACAATCAAGATTAGGACCTTCAGTTATAAAGGTTTTCCTGAGTTGGACCCAGGTACTAGGAGTAGATTCTTATATTGGACCTACGGATGACTAAGCCTTCAGTTATAAAGGCTATTCCTCATGTGCTGAGGTGGATCCTTTGATTTATCAAAGTAATGATGTTGTAAAGTCTTGCTATACAATGCTCCAGACTTGTGAGTATATCAAGTCATGATTCTCATGTGGACCTCAAATTATAGAGGTGGACTTGTGAGTATATCAACTCATGATTCTCATGTGGATCCCTAGTTATAGTGCATACCCTTAGGGTGGGCCTTTAGTTATAAAGGCGGATGATTTGCATGTTGAAGCATCAATGTTATGTGATGTATTACTAACCATGGCCATCGATTGCTATTAAGTCTCCTTTAGAGATTAGCTACCTCTACAGTGAATTACTTTAGAATATGACTATAGGGTATGAGAGTGACATGATATGATCATAGCATGTGACAATTATTCTGAATATAATGTGATATGACAGTTAAATAAATTTAACACATAGACCATGTAATAAAGATAAAGAGATAAACAATAAATATATAATGTATAGAGAAAAAGAGATTTCGAATTGACTATGATATTACTAAGTGAAACTCAGAATTTTAAGCTTCAGTTAATTAAAAGAATTCATAGTGATCATTCCAAAATAAATCAATCAGCATGATTAAGTTAATAATAGTTAACTAAGTTTTAATAATGAAGGACTAGTAAACTAAAGTATTTATACTTTAGTTAAACTAAAATACAACACTTAAGTTAATCAAAATATGGCACTTCAGTTAATAAAGTGTTTGCATGATGACGTTTGAGTTAAAGCACAATGACACTTATTTTATCTTGTTAACTAAGTGATCAAACATTTAGTTAGATGTTGAGTTCAATCCAAAGTCAATTAAGCATCAATTAATGTCAAAGATGAAAGGATGTCACGTAAGTTATACAAGATGATGACTCTAATGTACATGATAATTATACTATGAAGGAAATTCATAGTTTTAGTGCATGTAGTGCATAATCCTCATGTATCCATTCGCTATTGTATGCATGGGAGTGATTTTGAATTGTAATTAATGTGCTAGGAACATGGAAAGGTCATACATCTTATCTCTATTCTCTATTTCTCAATATTCTCTTTTATCGAGTAATCTGCTATTGTGTAGAAGCCATTATCTCCGATCTATCATAATTATACTCTGAAGAATTGTTGGGTTTGTATTCCTCATTATTTTGAGAGTTTTCCCAGGGTACATCTTGTGTTGTGGATGAAAGATTTATGTGATCGAATGTTCTCTTGATTTCAGTGTTCAGTGATTCTACAATTAAAATTTTTAATGTTCAAATCTCTTCGTATTTGCTAAAAAATTAACATGGTATCATAGCTCAGGATGTGAAGGAGATGAGTTGTGAAATAAAACTAGAATCCTACGTAGATCTTGAGGATTTAAGAAAAACAATTGAGAGCCATGACAACAATTTATGTATGAATGGAGGACCATCTTGAGGGTAATTCCAATTTCAACACTTGGAAGGTGAGGGTGTTGAACATCCTGGAGGAACATGACTTGGATAGCTACATATCCGTAATGGTGGAGGATCCAACAACTAATTTATGGTGCATAAAATTCAGTAAGAACCAATCAAAGGCCAAACATATCATCTATGATTCGGTAAAGGACAATCTGATGCCCTTGATCACTCTGTTGAAGACAACAAAGGAATGTTTTGATATATTAAGAAAATTATATGAGAAGAAGGACCAGATTCAAAAGAGGGATTTTAAGAATAAGCTTCAGAACCTAAATATATATAAGGAAGAGCCTTTGGCACCATTCTTCACCAAGATCTCTCAAGTACGATATTAGCTTTTTAGTATTGGAGTTTTGGTGGATGAGGATGATCTTCTCCAAACTTCCATTGATGTTATCCCATAATCATGGGAGACATTCTTGGATGTAGTAAATGGACAAGAGGTGCAACCTAAATTTGAGAGGTTGTGGCATGAATCCTCCAAGAGGAGGGTCGAATACAGAGCAAGTCAGTTTGCACCAAAGAAGAAAATATTGTCCTCATGGAAAGAATGAAGAAAGGGAGGAAACCATTCGCTCGAAAGAAGTATTTTCATTTAAACAACAAGGATTTCAATAAAGAGTTTGACAAGTCAAAGGTTCATTGCTACTATTGTCAAAATAAGGGCCATTATACAGGGGAGTGTAGAGCAAAGAAAAATGGGAAAGGAAGGTTTCATGCTTCTACAGTAATACAATATGAAGCTACCCAAAAGGATGAACTTGAGGAGAAGGAGACAAGGAGAGAGCATTACCTTTTCTCAACACTTTCTAGATCAATCATCACAAGTGAATACTTGTGGTTGATTGATAATGGTGTTAGAATTGATGTGCCATTTAGATCATCAAGAAAAGAGTCCAAATTATTGATGGAGTGAATAGGAATGAATTATACAAACTGAACAAATCAAATCTCACAGGAAACATACAAATATATCTCATAGAATTACAGTATTATCTTCATTTCATAATCCGATGTTACAATAATGTTACATAGGAAAGAATTACAATCATTAGGGATGAATTCGAATCTGCCAACTAGATGTGACTGTATCTGAATGCATGGCTAACTAAAGATGTCTAAATCACTAGCGGAGTCCAAGTGGTTAACTCCAGAAGTCTAACTAAGTCACACAATCAGTTATAATAAGTTAACTCAGTCTAATTGAAGTGGTAGGTGAGAAAAGGAGCCTTATCCACATGCAACCATGCATAACCAGTGCTAACTAAACCGAAAGTGACTGAAGAATAACTAAGCTTAAATAGTTCCAAATCCAAGTAACTGAAGCAGGTTGGTTTCAGGACTCCTAGTGGCTCCTAAAATGTAGGGATTGGCCTAGGAGGTGCCTAAACTAATGAATGCAGGTGCAGTAAGTGGAAGTTAGCCTCTATCGGTATTCCCCACACTCTAGTAACTGGTACATGTGGCCCCATTAGGCCAAGTGGAACCAATGGTACTAGTGGACCCAAATAATTAAATAAAAATCCTAAGTTAGGCTAAAATAATCTATTAGACAATTTGGTCAAGGGAGGATTATAAATCCTAACACCCCCCCTGAATCCTAACATGGAAAACTATGGGCCTTGGAAACAATGCCATAGGTCACCCATATACAATATAAAAGATAAAAAATGCTGCTTAATAAACTGAGGAAATAGGGGAAAACCTCATGGGAAACCCCCCCCGTCAAGATAAGCAGTGAATAAGGAAAAACAGGTTAAAAACTTGAAAAATCTTTTGCTGCAATTTGCAGCACTATGGTTCTTCTATGCAGTAGCATCCTGAAGCTGTGCATGTGAACCTCTCCAAACTAATGTCTATGTATGGAGGAATATTCCTCTTTGGAAGAAGAAGAATATGCTCAACTGAACCAGAAATATGGATAGCTACAAGATGAAAACTGGACCCATGTAGAGAAACTGAAATCAATTGATTAGAGAGAAAACGTGCTTGAGAATTCGAACCATGTGAGGAAAACCAAAGCAATTGATATATTTCAGCCTTAAAAATCAAACCATGTGAGGTAAAATCAGCTCCAAGTGTTAGGATCAAGTGTCCAGGTGGATGCAGAATGTCTCCATCTTTACTAGCTCTGTGAGGAGATGAGCATGTGATCAAATAGATAGGTAGAGAATCCATGGGACTATGGATAGCGAATGCTTGAGCTCCATAATCTGATATAGCTTCATAAATAACCAATTATTTAGAAAATATCATATAAGAAAACTCATAAGAAGAAACTAACATCAAATCCCCAACATCAAGTTTGAAGAAGACTTGTGGTACTTGATTTTTCACACCAAAATGGATGAGAGCAGCTACAAGCTTTACTGAAAGCTCTTGAAACTTAAAACCTGAACCAAATAATATCAGATCAGATACAAATAATATCATATCATATCCAAATAGGTTCATATCAGATCCAAGAGTGTGTTCCACATAGATGGTAGATGCACAATTTTCTCCTTCTTCAAAACCATGAGTATTGGTGTATGCAATCATGTAGGAATTTTATGAAAGCTCAAGATTAATGAGGATGAATGGATCACTCCTCAAATATGATATTATTTCCAAAATATCCAGAGATACATAAAATATAATATCAACAAACTCATAAAATAATATTGACATCAAATCACCAGCAACAACTTCGAAGGGGAATTGCGGTACTTGATACCATCAACACCATTAGAGACAGAGAAATCAAATTCCTCTCCCTTCCCTGGAGCAATCACTGGTAAACGATGCACATAATTTATAATAGAAGAATCACTGGAGAATTTTTGCATAGAATGGAAGGAAATTTTTTCTTCAATAAAAGAGACTTGAATGTATTCTTCTGGATCAGCCATATGAGAAGATGAGATATCAGAGATCTCATGAACTTTCAGAGCAACTAGAGAAGGAGTCATTCCAAGGAGACTTTCTTCAATTCGAATTGACTACGTGGAAGATTATGCTTCTTTTTCATCTTGAACAACTTCACCAGAGAGACAGAGGCCAGGATAATTGAATAAAGAACTCTTGTGGTCCT
This sequence comes from Pseudotsuga menziesii, assembly GCA_001517045.1. NCBI lineage: Eukaryota > Viridiplantae > Streptophyta > Pinopsida > Pinales > Pinaceae > Pseudotsuga > Pseudotsuga menziesii. The sequence continues at coordinate 178,152 of LPNX010662539.1, forward strand.
AGGTGTGATCTACAAAGTGCTATAAATATCCTCATTGTGCTTTCCAAAGGTTCTATCCAATTTTGTCCAGAGATCCTTTAGGTATTCAACAGAATCAACAAGGTAGCACAAGCTAGGAGACCCCCAAAAGGCCATACCTATTGTTCCAAAATATATATCATTGTCATTTAGCCATTCATTCTCATATTTATAAGACTCTTTACCAAGTCCAATAGATACATCATAGAGACCTTGTCTCTTTAGATATGAAATCATCTTCAATTTCCATTCTGAGTATATTGTGGATGGAGTAAGAAGAGGAACTGGTAATATCGAACCATATGAAGTTGAACCTGCAAAATATCACTGCAAAACTAAAAACATTTGAACTATGTTAGAATCAATCCTTCCCTCTTGACATGAACACTTTCTCAGGTTCCATCACGGTTGCACCGCCACTTTGAATAATTTCATAGGAACCAAGGCACTCTTTGCGGGATTTTTGTGGAAACCCAACTGCTTCTGGTGTTCAATGGAGAGTAGACAGAATTGAAGCTTGCTTGAGATGGCTCTGATACCATGTTAGAATTGTTGTGCCGTTTAGATCTCAAGCAAAGAGTCCAAATGATTGATGCAGTGAATAGGAATGAATTATACAAACTGAACAAATCAAATATCAGAGGAATCATACAAGTATTGCTCAGGGAATTACAATATCATCTTCATTTCATAATCCGGTGTTACAATATTGTTACATAGGAAATAATTCGAATAATTAGGGATGAATTTGAATCTACCAATTGGATGTGACTGTATCTGACTACATGGCTAACTAAATATTTCTAAAGCACTATCGTAGTCCAAGTGGTTAATTCCAGATGTCTAACTAAGTCACACAATCAGTTATAATCAGTTAAATCAGTCTAATTGAATTGGTAGGTGAGAAAAGGTGCCTTATCCACATGCATTTGTGCATAACTGGCGCTAACTAAACTGAAAGTAACTGAAGAATAACTAAGCTTAACTAGTTCCAATTCCAAGTAACTGAAGGAGGTTGGTGTTGGGACTCCCAATGGCTCCTAAAATGTAGGGATTTGCCTAGGAGGTTCCTAAACTGATGCATGCAAGTGCAGTCCCCACACTCTAGTAACTGGTACATGTGGCCCCATTTTTCCAAGTAGACCCAATGGTACTACTGGACCCAAAGAATTAAATAAATCTACTAAGTTAGGCTAAAATAATCTAATAGATAGTTTGGTCAAGAGAGGACTGTAAATCCTAACAAATGGTTCTTCCAAGAACATGTCAAGTTATAAGAGAGCCATCTCTGACCTAAAGGAGAAAAAGTTCAGATGCATGTAGAGTTGAGGGACAACTCAACATATTTTATCCAAGGAGTTGGATCTACATCCTTCCAGATGAGTTTGAGAGATTAATTGCATGTGAAGTGACATTATTTATTTCCCAAGGTTGAAGAATAACCTTCTATCATTATCAATTCTTGAAGATAAGGGATTATGAGTTATCTTCATGGATAATCAAGCACTATTATGGACGAAGAACAAAATTCTTGAATTTGTTACAGTAATTCGAGTTCGAGAGAGAGGACTCTACAAGGTACCCAGGAATTACATGAAATCTATGGTACATAACACTATCAGTCCATGTGAGGTATGGCACATGAGACTTGACCACCTCCACTACAAATCACTACTAGGTTTACATCGAATGGTTAAAGGTATGCCAATATTTTATTTTGAGCATGATAGAGTATGCCGAGGTTTTTCACTTGGGAAGAATGTTAAAAAGATTTTTTCTAGAAGTAATACTAGATCTAAGGGTATTTTATATTTAGTCTATTATGATTTATGTGGTTCCACGTCATCCCTATCCCTAAGGGGCTATTTATATTATGTATTGTTTATTGATGACTTGTTTAGAAATTCATGGATTTACTTATTTAAGGATAAGAGTGAAACCTTTAGCAAGTTTATGGAATTTAAATCCTTAGTAAAGAATCATATAGGAAGGCACATCCATTCCTTGAGGTCTGACAATGGAGGTGAATTTGATTCACATGCATTTAATGAGTTTTGTAGTGATGCAAGAATTTGTAGGTAGTTGACAGTTCCATACAACCCCCATCAAAATGGAGTTTTCGAGAGAAAGAATAAAACTATATCTGAGGCTACAAAAGCCATGTTGCATGATCAAGATTTGTATTCCTCTTTATGGATAGAATCCACCAATACAGTAGTGTATATACAAAACAAAAGTTTGCATGCTAGTCTTGATCAGAAGAGACCCGAAGAGGTGTTCACCGGTGAGAATCCATACATTTCAGACTCGAGGATGTTTGGGAGTCCTGTATACATCCATGTACCAAAAGAGAATAGGACTAAGATGGAACCTTTAGGAAATAAGGGAACCTTTGTGGGTTATAGTGAATCATCAAAATCCTACAAAACTTGTGTTCTTGGTGAGAGACACATTGAGGTCAACCGAGATGTGACCTTCCATGAAGAGGCTACATTCAATAGGTTAAAATAGATTCCATATGATACAGACACAGAGGAGAATGAGACTCCTATGTCAGATGACCCAGAGACTAATTCTCCCCATCTAGATTTTTAAAGGGAGAATCTAATAGAGTGTTTAGATTCGCTAGTCCCCGATGAACTAGTAGAACTGGTTTATGAACCTCCTGCCAAGAAGAGGTCTGCTACGTAGTCCCATGATATGCTAAAAGATGAAGAGAAGCATGGAGCACCACTGGGATCTTACAGAAAGTGAAAGAAACTGGACATATATTTAGGTTATATTGCACATATGAGTCACATTAGTGACTTAGAGATTTCATCCTATGAAGAAGCTGCAAAGAAGAATGTTTGGAAAGATGCAACGGTTGAGGAATATTAGTCTATATAAAAGAATGATGTTTGGTAGGTTGTCCCCAGACCTAAGGGGAGTTCCATAGTTACTTCCAGATGGATTTACAAGATCAAGCATGTTGCAAAGGGCATTGTTTCTAACTATAAATACCTATTTATTTCCCAAGGCCTCTCTCAGAAGGAGGGCATTGAATATGAGGATACATTCTCTCATGTGGCAAGGTATACCACAATTCGAGCCGTGATATCACTTGCATCTGTTCTAGGATAGAAACTTCACCATATGGATGTGAATATATCCTTCCTCAATGGTGAGGTTGAGGAAGAGGTTTATATTGAGTAGCTCGAGGGATTTGTGATTAATGGGAAGGATTACCATGTGTGCAAGTTGAAGAAATACTGATATGGGATTAAGTAAGCTATCGGAGCTTGGTATGCCAGAATAGATAGATATATATAGAGATAAGTATTCTCTAAGAGTGAATATGATCCAAATTTGTACTTCAAAGTAGTGGAGAACCAACCGTTGACATTGGTTCTGTATGTTGATGATTTATTCCTCACTGGAGAGAAAAAAATGATTGCTTGGTGCAAGAGGGGGATCACTTCTTAGTTTGAGATGAAATACTTAGGTCTTATGCACTAATTTCTAGGCCTTGATATTTGGCAAAGAAATGATGAGATATTTCTATCTCAAGGGAAGTACATTGTTCACATATTGCGCAATTTTGGCATGATGGTTTCCAACTTGAGGAAACTTCACGAGTCAGATACTGGATCATATCTAGTGGACCCCACTTTGTATAGACAACTGATTGGCTCGTTGATGTACTTGATACATTCAAGACCAGATATTTGTTATGCAGTTAGCATTCCGAGTCAGTTTATGTCTAATTCGAGACACATACATTGGGTTGCTTCTATAAGCATGTGTTGAGGTACCTTTGAGGTACAAATTATTATCAACTCATGTATTCCTTTAGTGGAGGGGTGTTATTACTTGGTTATACTAACTCTAATTTGGGTGGTAGAATTCTGGACCGTAAGATCACTTTAGGCTACTGTTATAGCTTGGTTTCTGCCATGATTTCTTGGTTTAGTAGAAAGAAGGGCTTTGTTTCCCAGAGTATTACAGAGGCAAAGTACATTGCTACTAGTACTACCTATAGAGAAGTAGTGTGGCTGAGAAAGATGCTTGTGGGATTGTTCAGTGAAAGGCTTGAGCCTGCAGTCATTATGTGTGATGAACAGAGTTTCATCAAGCTTTCCAAAAATCCTGTGTTTCATGATAAGTTGAAGCACATTGAAATGAAGTATAAATTCATTCGAGACATGTTCCAGAAAGGCACAGTGAAAATTCAGTACATAGATACTGATGCGCAGATTGCAAATATGTTAAGAAAGAATATGTCAGTGATGAAGTTCAGGTACTTTCGAGACAGTCTTGCTATGGCAGAGAATGCCTCTCTCGCTAAGAGGGAGTGTTAAATGTACAACATCGGGAGTCATTCTCTAAGCCAACCTTGCATAGCCAAGATTAGGACCTTCAGTTACAAAGGTTATCCTGAGTCATACTCAAGTACTTGTAGTATATTATTAGGTTAGACCTAAGGATGACAAATCCTTTAGTTATAAAGGCTATTCCTCATGTGTTGAGGTGGATACTTTGATTTATCAAAGTAATGATGTTGCAAAGTATTCTTGGACAAGGATCAAGACTTGTGAGTATATCAAGCCATGATTCTCATGTGGACCTCTAGTTATAGTAGGTACCCATGGGGTGGACCTTGAGTTATAGAGGTGGACTTGTGAGTATATCAAGTCATGATTCTCATGTGGACCCCTTGTTATAGTGGGTACCCTTGGGGTGGGTATTCATTTATAAAGGTGTATTCTTTGCATGTTGAAGAATCAATGTTATGTAATGTATTACTAACCATGGTCATTGTTTTGTATTAGGTCTCTTTTAGAGATTAGCTACCTCTAGATTGAATTAATTTAGCATATGACTATATGGTCCGAGAGTAATATACTATGATCATAGCATGTGACAATTATTTTGAGTATAATGTGATATGATAGGTAAATAAAGTTAACACATAGACCATGCAATAAATATAAAGAGATAAGAAATAAAGAGATAATGTATAGAGAACAAGAGAATTCGAATTGCCTATGATATGACTAAGTGAAACTCAAAATTGTAAGCTTCAGTTAAAGCTACAATGTGTGCTTTAGTTAATTAAAATAACTGACCGTGATCATTCCAAGGTAAATCAATCAACATGATTCAGTGAATAATAATTAAATAAGTGTTAATAATGAAGGACTAGTTAACTAAAGTATTTATACTTTAGTTAAACTAAAAGACGACACTTAAGTTAATCAAAAGACAACACTTCAGTTAATAAAGTGTTTTCATGGTGGCACTTGAGTTAAATCACAATGACACTTATGTTATCCTATTAACTAAGTGATCAAACATTCAGTTAGATGTTGAGTTCACACTAGAGTTGGAGTAAGTTAAGCATTAGTTAATGCCAAAGATGAAAGACATGGTGCATATGTTATGCATGATGATGAATCCAATGTACATGATAATTATCCTATGAAGGAAATTCACATTTACAGGGCATGTACTGCATAATTCTCATGAAGATATTCACTATTGTGTGCATGGAAGTGATTTTGACTTGATATTAATGTGATGGGCACATGGCAAGGTCATACAATTGATCTCTATTCTCTATTGTTCAATATTCTCTCTTATCGAGCAATCTACTATTGTGTAAAAGTCATTCTCTCCGATCTATCATAATTATACTATGAATAATTGTTGGGTTTTTCATCGTCATTATTTTGAGGGTTTCCCAGGGTACATCTTGTGTTGTGGATGAATTATTTATGTGATTGAATATTCTCTTGATTTTAGTTTTTAGTAATTCTACAATTAAAAGTTTTAAAGTTCAAAGGTCTTAATAATTTCTCAAAAATTAATAGATAGACCATATACCTCCTTAAATGCCTTGTGATCTAAAATATGTTCTCTTTTTTAGTTCAACATTAATTCAGATATTATTATAACTTACATATATGAAGACAATGATATTGTTAATATGGTAGACGATTATGATTTGCTAGATGTTTCGAGACATAGACTATATCCTCTTTGTTTAGAGGTATCATTTTCTGTAAAGAAATGTCTAAATGCGAGGAGATAGAGACTAAGTGTTGTGAGACATAGACTAAATGTTGTGAGCTTTTCCTGTGAAATTTTGAGACTTAAAATTAATGCAATTCCTAAGGGTGAAACCCAGGTTAATAATGGCATAACTCCTACATTGAATGAACAATAAAATGGTAATGATTGCAAGTTTCAAGTTGGTCCTCATAATATTAAGGGTCCTTAAACACCTTCCCTTTCTATAGAGTCCCCAATATCCATCATGATCCTAAGAATATTTAGGTCCTTTAGCATCCCATATCTCAAGAGGAGTTTGTGGAGAGCCACAAGGCCTTCCAAGATGACTTTTGGAGTACAATGTGATGGTTGTAGGATCAATCCCATTGAAGGTCCTTGGTATGCTTACAAAATGTAAGTGATGTTTATAGATTGCATATGCATATCAATTCAAATTAGTGCCATTTATAAAAGAACTAATATATGAATATTCCCTTGCAGGAAGGGTAACCACGATCACTACCTTGCTTGCTTCTATGAAATAGGCAAAATGGGAAATGACGATGTATACACAAAAAATGTCTATTATTCCACGATGAAACTTGAAAGATTGAAAGGAGAGAAGTGCCATGGTTGTGGAAGGAGTCCAATTGTAACTTTATAGATTACATTATGTGTGCTTGTTTCATTTATATATTTTCCATTTCGATTAGTGCCATTAGTGTTGAATTTTGTTGAGCTTTGATATTTAATCTTTAAATGCAAAATTACTGAGTACTTGAAAAACAATGAATAGATTCATACACATAAGCATTCACACATAACACAGTATGTACGCTAGGGAAAACCCTGAAAACAATGAGGGAGAAAACTCCCAACGAATATCCTTAGCACAATGATATATAACAAAGAATGTATTTTACAATTGTAGATTATTATAGTCAAGCAATTAGTTTTGATCTTAGGTTGTAAATGCCTATCTCAAGGTTGGTAGTGAGAATTTGAGAGCATAACTACAAGGAAGTATGCTTCCATCCCAATAGACAAAAAGGGTAAAGAAAATATAAAGGAGGAAGATGAAGTCTTCTTAAGACACATTGGGGTAGCTGGCTTTATAACATAACCATTCCTATAAACCCAAAGACAAAGAAGCCACAACACATTATACAACCTAACAAGAACTCTATCCCAAAAAATCCATTTTTTGTATGTCAAAAACCCCAAAATCAACCTTCAAATAAAAAAGTGATACTACCAATAGCATTCTTTTTTGTTTGAAGGTTAAAATACAACCATTGCATTAAAACCCCATATTGTTGGTAACAATATCCTTAAAATAAACCCTTTAATAGAAAATTAATGTTACTATTAGCACATTGGTTTTTTCAAAGGCTAAAATTGTAACTTGTTTGAAAGTATGAACATAACAATCAATATCATTGGTAGAACAATCTTACAATCAACCACTAAATAAAAAAGTAGTGCTAAAATTGAAACATTTTTGAAACCATGGCCTTGAAAAATAGGGCCTCCCCTCTTCGCGGCAATCACTTCCCCCTTTCTCCTTTTTTAAAATTTTTTTATAAAGTTTTTTTTTTTTAAATTTTCTTATAATATTTTTTTTTTATAAAAAATCAAAATTTTTAAAAACTATAAAAGCAAATTTAAAAATTATATATTTAAACTATATAATATTTTTTTAAAATTAAAAATACATATGTTAAAAATATATTATATTAAAAAAACCATAATAATAAAATAATAATTTTTCTTTTATAAAATAAAAAATCATAAGTTTTTTAAAAACTTCATATAAAATAAAAATAAATGAATTTAAAAAAATTTAATGAAAACAAATTGAAATATTTATTAAAAAAATATTTTTTTATTAAAATGATTTTTTTATTAACAATAAATAAAATTTGTATATTAAAAGTATGGTTTTTTTTATTAAAATAATTTTTATTAAAAGTTAAAAAAAACATATTAAAAAATTAACTAATTAAAAAAGAAATAAAAATTTATTTTATTATTATTAAAATTTAAAAACTATGATTATTTTTTAAATGATTAATTAAAAATATATATAAAATTATTAAATAAAATGTAAAACCCGCCCCCTCGACCCGCCCTCCCCTCCCTTCCCCTGCCCCTCAACTTCCCCCCCTAAAACCTAAACCAAGCAAAGTCCTAGCTTGATGCTCGATTTAGGGTTATCGAGTTATGGCTCGATGCTTGGTTTAGGGTTTGGGGCAAGGAGGTAGGGGGCACCCCATTGAGACAAATTGATGCACAATTTAGGTTTTCCCCTCGCTTGTACCCTCAAATCCACTCCCACCCCCAATCCCTAAACTGAGTATTGAGACATGGATCGATGGGTGTCGTGGTGCCCATCGAGCCATGGATTGATGGGTGTCATGGAACCCATCGAGCCACGACTCGATGCCCGATTTAGATATTCCCCTACCCCACCCCCTTAGCCCACTTCCCTCCCCCCTAAACTCTAAACGAGGCATCGATTCATGGCTCGATGGGCACTGCAACACCTATCGAGCCACATCTCAATGGGTACTTCCACAAGTAAATTTGAACCCTAAATTCGACGGCCTATTTGTTTGACTTTCGATAGGACTCTGTCGAACCTTCGATAAGGGGGACTATTTATAAACGTGGATATCCGAAAATCTCAAAAACACATCGTAAATACGACAACAATTAGTTGCATGATCGACATGTCAATCAAATGATAACCTGTCGATTCTCCGACAAATATGTCGTCGATTAACCACCGTACATTTCCAGGACTGTCATCGGACATGAGACAGATTAAGTGTCTGTTAATTGACTTCATTCTCCACCCTAGCGGTCATTTAACCGACAAAGAATCATCGGATTTTCAACGACATAACGACATAAAAACACACAAAAAACCATAGAAGTTACCGTTAGTTGTATGACAACCTCATCGAATATAGAAGTTATTTCGTCAGAAATGCAACGAGTCTAAGTAGTTTAAAAAAAAAGTTGATGGGTAGGGGTGGTTGCCCAACTTAGATCTATATAGGACGTCCTTTCTATTAATCACGCACTTCGAATCTTTTGCATTGAAGAATTTGAGACAATGTTCATTGTTGATGTAGACATTAGATGCATCTTGGAAACATTGCAACAAATAGAAGCATGTTAGTATGCAGATGCAACAAAATTGAAGTACACCTAAAATAACTATGAAAAGATTGAAGTGATCTTCATTTTTTTTTAATTTCTCCTTCATGTCATCTTATTGACTAAACTTGAAAACAAATCAAACCCGTCTCAGTGATAGTCATTGTACTTATTTAGAAATATTGTTCTAAGGGAAATATGATTGCATGTAAGATTATTTTCATTGATTTACCGCTAGTCGTTAGTTGCAAGAAGCCACGATAAGATACATATTCAAGTAGTTAAATTACTAACAATTAATGTATGTGGCGATATGTTTTCACAGTGAACAATATTCAATTGCTTGGATTATGGTAAAACATGCATACAATATCACACAATCACAAATATTGTACATTGCGAGAACAAATCGTGACATACACTGTAATTCACCACTCACACAAATATTCTGGCTCTAGACCGAGAGACCTGCACCCAATGATTTAACCTTTGTCATGAATATTTAATGAGGTAAACAATCATTTAAACTTATATTAACCATAATTATGATAATCACTACTTGCATGCAATCTTAGTTAGTATATATAATAATTTCATTTATATAACTATTAAAATAATAAGGGTTTAAGGAAAATGGTGTCTCTATATCATCATCTTCTTCATCCATTGTCATTTCATGCCACATTATATGAAAGTAAGCTTAGAAGACTCACAATAGTGTACACTGGAACTAAATGTAAAATATTCCTTGAGTGCGCAACATAATTCAAGAGGTTCAATAGACTTTAACAATGACCATTCGTAATACATATAGAGACAACACTAACTGATAAACACATATTCTATTATGGACCCTTCATGTGTGTAATTTTTTAGAAATGTGGGAAATTAAAAGAGAGGAGGCCCATCCCAAGATGGATCAACCACACTTTGTGGATAATCCATGCTCAAAAGATAAAACAAGGGTGACTTTTCAGGATCCTCATAAGCCATAAATGCCATGCAATATTCTAAATATCTCTCTTTCTTTTGAAATGTTGTTGGCTCATTCTGAGAAAATTCCAATGCCTCGTTGCACTTATTCTTTTGGAGAAGCTCAACAAAAATGAATACTCAAAAGACTTCAAGGGAACGTTGGTTCATAATTTCTATGGCATTCAGATAAATTCCTTCTAAACAAAAATTGTAAATTGGTTTTCTCTTATCAATATCAACAAGATAATCACCTACCTACTTCATCCTTGTGCAAGAGATAAAGGTTTCTATAGTTTCTTTGAAACAATTGTACATCAAGTATAAGAGCATAATGTAATGGAGACCATTGTCATTAATAATAAAATGGTCATATTAGTAAGGATCAACATCCATCCTAAACCCTAATTTACTGATCTATTTAACCTCAATTATCATTATAATCCAAAATTTCCTTCGCCATTAACAAACTACTAAAATGACCTTATTGCTTTGCATGACCAATGTTGATAACTAAATTGATAAGTGTAGATATATAGGTAAAACAGTAATGTGATTCGACCTCTTCATTGCTTGTTATTTTTTCTTTAAAAATCAACTTCACGTTATCACCTTTGCGGATCACACAAGCAGTCTCAAGGCATGATTCATTTGCTAGAAGTTTTATTTTAGAAGACACATTCCTCGTTAAATATGCATTGAACTTGTTATGTTGATATTTTAATAGCCACATTAGCACTCTTTCCCTTCGAATTATAAAATTTCTGTTATTGGAAGAAGGACGTCACTGATACCATTTAAGAGTGGCCGAAAAGACAAATTTTGATTGTAGACAAATTACATGTACTTTCAATAATTGCAGCAAAGGGGCTAGGTGAAAAGATCAGTAGTAGTAGAGATAAGAGTAATTTTGTTTGATGTGTAGAAGGATACTTTTGCATTAGTATTAGTAATATTTTTTTGTTGAATTGATATTAACATACAAGAAGTGAGGTATAAACAAGTTCCAATCCTTTTAATCTGCACCTCGCTAAAGGATCTAACCAAACAGTTGATGGAAAAGGTTATTCTTTTCCCATAGTGAAGGGAGAGACCTCATTTCTTAGGGTTGGGCTATCTCTACCTTCATTATGGTCATGTAAGTGATGAGTTTCATTCATATTCCTATTTTCTTTCTCTTGTTATGTAACTACTTAATATTTGTACAAGACAAACATATCCCTTTGGGAGAGGAGGATTAATCTGAATTAAAAACCTCCTTGATTTTTCAATGCAACAAATTATCCGTCTTCAAGAAGGACCTTGAGGAGACCTTGTATAATCATCCATGGTGGAGCTTATGGTTTATTGTCCTAGTAACTCAGTCTCATGTCTCCAATAATCCTAATAGCACCAACAACTGCAACAATAGCAACATCAACAACAAGATTGGTGTGGCATACATCCTACATATGTTATAATTATATTTATAGAATTTACATTGATGTTATTTCCTACAGAACACATTTTTACTGGCATAAATCTTGGCAGTAGTTTGGCATTTGACTGATCTAAATTTATTTTTAGGAGATATGGGATGCAATTTTTGAATATTATAATTACTATGATCTTCTAATTTGGGGTAAAATGTAATGTTGGTAGGGATATGCATCACAATCAATGGAGGAGAAGCATAAATTATTTAAGATATTAAGAAGCATGAACCTCAACGATGAGTTTGGATTGGAGCCTTTTACTCCCCTTGGAACTTCTATTGATGTGTTAAATCAAAAGTGAGTTTGGTGTTGGGATTTTGGATTTACATGCCATGGATGATAGTGAACTGCTTTCTGAGGTTAGTAAAGGCATATTTGTGTTCTTCTGTTTTATACATAACATATGGTCATGCGAATATAGCCTAAATTTTATTCATCTTTTTGATCTTGTATCAAACGGTGCCTAGCCATTTTCCTGAAAGCCCGACAACATTGCATCTATGGGTTAGAAAATTCCAACTTGTTACCGGGTTCTTGCTACTTGTGAATTCTGTGAATTTTAGCCCATCCAAAAAGATCTACAAAATGCTGTTGTCTTCTATTTGGGAATTGTGTTGAGTCTTGCATATCCTTATTTCAAATGGACAAAAAATTCATAACCTCAAACCTATAGATTAAACCTATAACATATGAACAAAAAATTCATAACATCAAACCTATAGATTATATCTGGCAATAAAAGACAAATATATGGTCAATGACGAATCAAAAGTATTAACTTGAAATAGTTTATATTAATATCTAAAAAGATAAATCTATGGTATCTTTTACTAGAAACTATATATGATATACCTCGCCACTCCATGTTAAAAGATGGAGAAATAGGACCTACAAGACATATGACTTTAATATTTTCTCTCTCTCAAGGTATATTGTCACATATATTTTTATCATCATTGTATAAGCAAAAGTAAATAACAAAGCTACATCCAGAAAAGTATCGTTGTAATAAATTCAAACATAATTTCCATCTCTTTCAACTTTAACATTCCACTGGTCAATGAATTAAAGTTGGTCCTTGAGATGAGTTATCAATTGCAATGTACACACCATAAACTGTAACAAAATTGCGTCAAGTTTAACTACGGAAAATTAATTAAAGAACAATAGTAGTGCTAGATAGATCTGGATTGGATTTGCCTTATACTCAGACATTTTGAATACGCTCTTGTCACTATAAGGACAAGATTTCAGAATACATGCCTTGAGAGAGAGAGAGAGAAGGATTTAGAGTGTTATGATTTAGCTTCACATTTCATGGTTGCAGCTCGCTGGTTGGAGATCATGATTCACAACACAAGTCTAACATCCCTATAAGAGATAGCATATGAACTTTGGTATCCTACTTTAAGTGTACTCAACTTTATAGCAGCAATAACCCTATGTTGCGTCCATCAAAGATCAGATCTATACTTCTTTCATACCAAGATACTCCAAGAGTGAAGTTATGAATATAATATATAAATTTGGCAAGTCTTCTAGAGTGGCCACTTAGGCAACCCTAGGTTTTAGGGTGGTTACCATAATAAACCATAAAATACATAAAATAAAGGTGAGTACACTTATAGTATGGTACCTAAGGTCATGTGGCCACATAACAATAAAATAATAAAAGTAATGAGATTAAGTCATCATACCAAAGGTGGTCGAGGTACCACACACAATAAGGGCGCTAGGACCAAGTAGAAGATGAAGGACCATACGTTAACCAAAGGGGTCAAAACAAGATGGTAATGCAACCCCCATACCCACAAGACCAAGGTGTATCGTAAAGGTGGAGAAACAACCCCTTTTACCCATAGGACCTACAAGACCAATGACTTTAATCTTTTCTCTCTCTCAAGATATATTATCACATATATTTTTATCATCACTGTATAAGTAGAAGAAAATAACAAAGCTACATCTAGAAAAGTACTGCTGTAATAAATTCAAACATAATTTCCATCTCTTTAAACTTTAACACTCCACTGGTCACTACGTTAAAGTTGGTCCTTAAGATGAGTTATCAATTCCAATGTACAAAAAATAAACAATAACAAAACTACAATGAAGTTTAACTAATGAACACTAATTAAAGAACAATAGTAATGCTAGATAGATCTGGTTTGGATTTGCCTTATACTCAGACATTTTGAGTCAACTCTTGTCACTATAAGGCCAAGCTATTAGAAGACATTCCTTGAGAGAGAGAGAGAGATCTTAGAGTCTTGATGGTTTAGTTTCACATTTCACGGTTGGAGCTCGCGGGTTGGAGATCACAGTTCACATTTCACAACACAAGTCTAGCAGCCCTAGAAGAGGTACCATAATAAAACATAAAATAAAGTTGAGTAAACTTAGAGTAGGGTTCCAAATGTCATGTGGTCACATAAAAAGAGAACAATAAAATTAATAAGGTTAAGTCATCATACCAAAGGTCGTCAAGGTACAACACACAATAAGGGCACTAGGACCAAGTAGAAGATGAAGGACCATAAGTCAACCAAAGGGGCCAGAACAAGATGGTAAGGAAACCCCCATACCCACAAGACCAATGTGTATCGTAAAGGCGGAGAAACAACCCCTTTTACCCATATGACCAACAAGGGCAATGAATTTAATATTTTCTCTCTTTCAAGGTATATTGTCACATATATTTTTATCATCACTGTTTAAGCATAGGTAAATAGCAAAGCTAGATCCAGAATAGTACTGTTGTAATAAATTCAAACATAATTTTCATCTCTTTCAACTTTATAAAATTGAATTCTATTAAGTTAATAATAAGAGGGAGATTTCACAATAAGTATGATCTTCTTTGAGTATTTTATATAAAAATAACACATCAATCCATATGATCCTCAATTTCATTAAAAAAAAAATTCATGTATAACTTGATCAAACTTATCATAATTGTTGACAAAAACAAAATTCTTCAAGACTTTTACCAAAAGAGACTAGTATTGTATGTACATAATAATCAAATGAGGTCACTCTTGATAAAATTTTAAATTCAGAAAGCCATTATTCACTTCGAAAAAACCATCAAACAATCCATACAAACCATTTCCAGACACTTTGTAGCATTTCTAATGGTGGATAAAACTAGTTAGACCTCTCATATGCTGCTGGCTGATTTGCTACTATCCTTTGGGTGCAAGAATGTATACAGAGATCACTTCGAATGCTCTTATTTTGGAATGTAGTGTTAAGTCTTCTCTTAATTCGAATTGTGAGAAGATCACATACTTGATTCCTGTCTTTTTATTCGTGGAAGACTTCAAGTAATGTTGCCCTAAGAAAATTGACTAAAGTATTTGAAAATTAGTCTAAATTGCCCTAAGAAAATGCTCGCAATGTCTCATAAGTTAATGATAAAAATAATATGTGAGTATTAGGATATAACTTGTTCAAGTGTTTATTTGACCATGGTCTC
Organism: Pseudotsuga menziesii; assembly: GCA_001517045.1. Lineage (NCBI taxonomy): Eukaryota > Viridiplantae > Streptophyta > Pinopsida > Pinales > Pinaceae > Pseudotsuga > Pseudotsuga menziesii. The sequence continues at coordinate 193,293 of LPNX010662539.1, forward strand.
AGTTTCCTAAAGAGTGCTCGAAGACAAAGTTATAGGTATTATAAGATGGGGGTTCAAATTGTTTGCTCAGTTTAGTAAAATGCACACGTAGGTCAAAGGATGTTGAGTCTGAAGGTGAAACCAGTTTTGTTGTGCTCAGTTAGATGTCTACCCCAATATCAAACAACAAATTCAAACCCCAAAAGAAGATACATACATTTTGTTTTCTACCAAAATGATGAAGGGTTTGAACTTACTGATGTCATTGTGGGTCAAATTTGATTTCAATCTTGCTTGTTGAAGATGATCCTAAAGCTCCCCTTGCTTCACGAGCCGAATGATTCTATAGACTAGATTATGTGAGCCTTACTCCTGAGCTAAAGGCCGTAGAGATCATGAAATCATTAGTACATTAGGTCCAACCCTATAACTAAAATGAGAAATTTTCTACTAATTAGAACAGGGAAGAGCCATAGATAGGGGTTAGAGCCCTAGGCACTACCATAGTAGACCACCATGGTGAAATTGAAGGCATGATGGTGAGCTATGCTGGGGATCTGAACTATGGTCAGGGACACTACCGTAGGAGACCACGCTGGCAAAATCAGAGGAAGGATGGCGAGCTATGCGGGGGAACTGAAAGATGGTCGGGGTGCGGGATGCAAGACATGTGTTTGTGAATTTCAGTTTTGTTTTTAATTTTTGTTTATATATATATATATATATATATATATATATATATATATATATNAGTCCATACATTTTTGAGTATGATGAACCTTAAGGCTCCTAAAAATAGAAAAGTTTCTATACTATTTGGATTTTTCCACAATATATCCATAATCTGCTCTGTGTTTTTATTCTCAAAATTTGAGAAAAATGAGGAGTCAGAAAAAACTAGAGCCAACAATGTGGCTCTTATGGTGCTACAAGGCCATTGTTGTACATAACTTTTCACTGCTATACATATATTTTCATAAAAAATGAATAAATCTGTTCGTTTGGTGCTTTTCTTTATGCTTGTCGTAAATCCATAAAAGGTCTGTGATAGTACTCATGGTGTTCCCCGTCAGTTGTTTCCACTATCTTCCAAACGCCCAGTTCCAACTCTAGTCCTTTCTTCAATATTTTGCCCACTTCACCGTTCCTTTCCCTGTACACATGACAAAAAATTACGGAGTCAAAAGTTTCCATAATTCTGCAAATATATTCAAATATTGGGAAGAGATCTAAAATTCTGCAGTTTTGAACTTTATTCACCCAATTTATCACCACCATTGAATCCCCAAAGATTTGAAGGTTTCTGCAATTTTTTTTCCGATGCAAAGCATAGAAGAAGTTTTACAGCAAGGAGTCCTGCAAATTTGTTTGTTTCCCTTCCCAAACCCATTTGTATATGGAAGTGATGGTGTTGTGAAAGGTAGAGAATTCCCCCACCACCACAGTTAAGTTCTTAAGAATCTCCATCAAAGTAGGCCCATGGTTGGGTGTGCTTTATTTGTTCCTCTATGATGATTCGAACTATAGGGGTGTCTTTATCCTGTGGGAAGTATGAAAGAATATCGATCCCGTGTCTAGCTATAAGTTCTAGAGTGGAAGTGAAAATATTCTTGTTGATTGAGGTGTTGAATGAGAGGTTGTGGGAACATGTGGTGATGTTGACTCCTAGGCCAAGGATCCGTACCTATACATAGATGTGAACCATTTCCCACTTTCCAAGCTAATCCTCTTTTAATAAATAGTAGATATTTACATACGGCTTTCCAAATGAGATTGAGCCTGGATGAAGATCCCTCGTTGGAAATTTTATGATCCAATCAATGATAGAGTCCGAGCCAATATATTTTTTGCAAATTACATTAGTCCAGAGACTCTATGTGGGGATGAGTCTCCAACCTGATTTTGTGGCCAGAGATTTTGCAAAGAGCCGAATATTTTGGATTCCCCATCCACCAAGAAGTTTAGGCTTAGCAATTTGATCCTGTCTAACCTAAGCAAGAACAAAATTTTCTTGTTTCCCTAACCAAAGGAATCTAGAGAATGTATTTCAAGTTTTTTCTAGGATGGATTTTGGGATCCAGGATAGGGACATCCAATAGATTGGGATGGTTTCTAAAACTGATTTGATCATACCAGCTCTAGAGAGCCATATGTGACTCTAGATGTTGATTGTTTTTTCCAATTTCGCCAGTAACCAATTCCAATCCTTCTTCATATAGATGTTGGGTTTCAATATAAACCCCATATATTTTAACCATTCATCCAGTGTACTAGTGATGAAAGGAAAAATAAGACCATAATAGCTTTGGATATCTGGGCCTTCAATGTTTACAGGAGTGAGGGTGTATTTTTGTTCATTTACTCTCATGCCAGTGGATTTGCTAAAGAGGGATAGAATTCCTGAATTTTTTTCAGCATCCCTTCTTGAGCAGTCACAAAAAATAAGGATGTCATTCACAAAGAGGAGATGTGTGATGTTGAGATTATTTTCAATTCTGGTCCCCAAGAAAGAGCCACATCTTTTTGCTTCCATAATTTCTCTGCTGAGTCCTTCTACCACCAGCAAGAAAATAAGAGGAGAGAGAGGCAAACCTTGCCTCAGATCTCTTTCTGAGGTGAAGAAAGGGGAGGCAGATCCATTAATTAGGATTGAAAAATATGCTATGGAAATACAACAGAAAACCCATTTGATGAAATTGTAGTTGAAACCCAGACAAGTCAAAATAATCCTGAGGTAGAGCCAAATTACTTTGTTGAACGCTTTTGAGAGGTCAATTTTTTAGACTCTACCTTTTAACTTCCTGATTTTTAGGCTATGAAGTCCTTCTTGAGCCACTCCTATGGCTTAATGGATTTTTCTGTTTTCTAAAAACCTGAATTGTTCATGAGAAATGATTTTTGAAAGTTCCTTCTTGAATCTTTAGGAAATGATTTTTGCAACTACTTTGTAAGTAATGTTGCACAAGGATATAGATCTGAAGTCTTCAACCATCTCAAGGTGTTCCAATTTTGGAATGAGAGCAAGGAAGGTAGTGTTTAGGGGAGGGTGCATATGACCGTTTACTTGGGTTTCTTCCACCAAGTGTAGAAGATAAGTGGCCATTGTGTCATAGAGAGATAGAAAGAGTTCGGTATTCCACCCTTATAGTCTTGGGATTTTGTCTTTCTAAAAACTATGCATTGTTTCCTTTAATTCATCTTCATATATTTCTTCCATTAGGTCTACGTTATCCTCATCCGTGATTTGTCCTGGAAAGAATTGAGCTATCTGAGTTACTTCTGCAATAGTTGTTTGATTTTATCCTTTGAATATGGATCCAAAGTGTGCTTTACTTAGCCTAGCTAAATATTCAAAATATGTGCACACTTCATTATTGGAATTATTTAACTCCCAGATGGCGTTCTGCATCTTTCTTAAGCCAAATTGCTCTACTTTTTAGTCTCCATACCTCTTCTTGTTATTTCAAAACTTTATTCTACGGAGTTCCATATTACTTAGCTTTTATTTATCCTCCGAGGTGAGGAAACTTCCCTCTTCAAAATTTTGAATTACAACAATATCCATCTCCACTTATTTAAGATCCCAATCCTCTTTTTCCTTTTTAAGTTTTGCTCAGTCCTTGAGGATGGATTTTATTCTGAAGATGTTTTGGGAAAAGTGAGAGGCATCGTAACCTCCTTCTCCTACTGGAAAGGGTATCTAGTTTGTTTGGATGAGTTGGTGCATTTCTTCGGTTTTTTCCCCAAGATGTGCAGAATTTGAAAGGACTAGCTGGTTTTTTTGGACTATTCAATATTTCCAAGCAAATTGGCATTTGGTCTGACTCACCTCCCGAATCCACCCATTGTCCGAACTTTTTTTTTCTTAAGAGATCTTCTGATATTAGGAATCTGTCCAACCATTTTGTGATTCTGTTATCCCCTGTTCTTTTGTTTACCCAAGTAGGTTTCATTTTTATGGGGTCTAAATACACAATATGTGAGGATTGCAAAATATGTGTAAAAAAACCCTCTAGTGGATCCACTCTAGATATTGGGCCCTAGATCTCTTGAGTGCCCAAAGTGAAATTTAAATATCCTCCTATGATTACATTTTCTTCCTTACAGAAGGAGGAATTATGGAGTCAATCCCAGAAGGAGAGCATGTTCTCATAAGGACCATAAATGTTGATTATGTTGAGCATACGTTTTGCTTCACCCCAGAAAAGCTGGATTCCCATTCCAAAAGAGAAACCCCATGAGTTTATGCATTTTATAGAAGAAAGGTTCAAGCCTATAGAAAATTCCCCTGAGTGCCCTTTTGCACTTTGTGTAAGAAATCAAAATTTCTTACAACATAATTTAGAAGGGTATTAACTGCTGCTTTTGTTCCCATTGTTTCTTGTAAAAGGATGATGCCCGAATTTTGAACCATTAAAATCCTTTTTAGGGCAAGTTTTTTCTGGAAACTTGCCAAACCCATGCAATTTAGAGTGAGTATCTTCATTTGGGAACCCCATCTAGGGCTTGCACTACTCTAAGTGCCCCAATAATTGTTTTCTTCTTTCCATTAGCTTGCTCCATCAGATCCTTCTGCTGCGCTAAATAGATGTGTGTGGGACTTCCCCTTCCGTTCCCTTTTAAGAAATTGTTAGTGTTATTCCCTAACCCTAACTGAAAAGAGTGATGGTTTGGGGTTTCTGTGATGTCCCTATAATGAAGGTGAAAGCGGATGGCAGAACTTGAAGAAAGAGAGGAGGATTCTTCCCCATGTGAAAAAGGATATGGGCATGGATCATAGGGTACCGAGGGTTGGTTTTGAATTTCAGAGTTTTTTTGAGGAAATTGGGGAAGAGGAGTGATATGTGGAAGAGTAGTAGGGATGGATGCTTCAAAATAAATTTTTTTGATGTTTAAAGCATTCATTCAATGTTCTAACAAAAGAGTGTTTGAGGGAAATTCATACTTCTTACAAAGAGGATGATCCATCTCTTGTTGCTGAGGTTGTGTTGTATCCTTGCAGTGATATTTTGCCCATTGTGTGGCCTAGGAGGGTTCTTCCACCTCTCTGATGTGACTTCCTTCTCTACATCCAAATTTTATTCTAGCTTCCTCCTTTTCTACTTCATCCCTGAAACCACACCTTTTCTTGGCCGTACTTTTTGAAAAACCCAAGGAACATTTTTTCGCTATATGCCGAACTCTATGGCATCAATGACATCGAAAGGGGATTCCTTCATAAACCAATATTTTCCTTTTGTTTTAATTTCCCCAAATTAAGTTTAAGTCCTCTTGCAAATCAGTCTTGATGTTGAGAGATACCAATATGCAAGCTACATATATTCTCCTATTGGTCTGGAAAGAAAGATCATCATCTATAAACACTTCCTAGGCATTTCCAATGTCCCAGAATGAGTCCATGTTCCAAAACTACTACGAGAATCCAGGGAGACAAACCCAAACAGGTTGGGTGTCCATTCTTTCGCAACCAACATAAAAAAGAGGGGTCAATTTCTTAAACAAGATGGGGATGGAGCTGAATCTTCAGTGCTTTCTCAAGACTTTGTCAACATCTTCTGCGCTATTAAATTTGAAACCAAACCAACCTTTGGAGAGTGCATTGGTTTTTGACACATAATGAAGCAGATCTGACCAATTTGTTTTGAATCAATCCTCCAATCCTTCAAGGCTAGGGTATCTCCCCCTGAATTTTCCAACCAGTGTTGTTTCTTCCATTTCCCCCACTTGACTTGTCGAGACATTTACCCCACAGATTAAATTCAGTGGGTCTTTTGTGATAGATTCACATTTGTTCTTCCCTTGTTTTATGGTGGAGTTCTCGGAGCCATCCTTACTGCTCTTTGAACCCTCCCTCTTTCCATAACTACTTCTTCCTGAATATGAGTTGATAGGATTTCCTTGCAGGTCCACTGGTCTGAGTAAGGATGTTATGAAACCCTCTGGGCTGCAATGAGGCTCACCACCCACAAAGTTTAGGGACAATAGATATGGTGGTTCAAAGAGAGATCCAGACCACCCAGTTTCCAAAAATTTGAAGCATGTGAACAATGTCAGTTCCATAGGTGGAGTTGGTAGTGGCGTAGGTCCCAGAGGTGGATCCATGTGCATAATGGTGGAGTCAGTTTGATAGCCAAAATCTAGGTTGGTCAGTATTTGAGAAGAAAACAATGAATACAAGATTCTTCCTAACATCGGGTCAAGGGTCATAATGGCCAGCGAAATTAGGGATTCTTCTCCGGTCGCCTTTGGCGAAATATTGGGCATTGAGCTGCTGGCAGTGGAAGCCATTGAACATAGAGGGTAGGGGTGAAGCACAATTGTTGATGGTAGTGGGTGCCAGAGTGAGGTAGCTAGTGAGGTGTGGTTGGAGGTTTCTACATTTTGGGCTAATGAAGTAATGAATATTTGTTGTCCCTTCCATGGATTTGTCATGTAATCCACAAGCTCATCATCCTCTTGAGCCATCTATCTCTCATCTGTTGCCAAGTCACGATCCACGATCCTCCACTCTATGTGCTGGGAGGGAGAACATGTTGATCGTTGTAATTTTTTCACTGGTAATCCTGTTAGATTTTTATCATTTAAGCTATATGACCTTAGGATCTTATCTGAGAGAATAACAAGCACAACTATCAATCACAATAGGCAATGGGCACAAAGATTTTCCTCGGGAAAACCATAAAGGAGAAAACCCCACAACTTCCTTAGAGATAGAATAAGCACCAAAAGTAAAACCCAAATATACAAAGATGATCTCCAGACAGCAGTTGTCTCTCTCTCTCTTGTCCCAGCTTCTTCTCTCTCTCATTTATGCGCTACAACTGAGTGTGAGTGACTGTGTGATAAATAGAGAGGATCACTCTCTATTTATACTAGTTTCTGACTTGACTTTAACTCACCAGGGCCGACTTCTCTAGGAGAGTCTAATAACCCTAGTGCCCCACAACTGTGGGGACTTTAACCCTTGATCAATAAAGAAGGTTACCCTCTATGACTTTACATGTCTTGTTTACATTATTGATTCTCCCGATAGGAACATCGAGGTATGACATGACTTGATTACATTACTGATTCTCCCGATAGGAACATCGGGGTACAATACATAAGACATACAAGTGAATACATTCCGAAGTTACAATTACATCAACACTCCCTCTTAACTAGGAAGGTATTCTCTCGACACACTTGATTAGCAAAAGTCTTCATCACTGGATCATCATCAAGTCCACCATAATCAAGTCTACCATCATCAAGTCTGGATCATCTGGATCATCATTGGATCATCATCAAATTTGAATCATTACTGCTTCCACTATCTTGAACAAATGGCGCTATCTCTCAATTCTACTCGCCACAGGAAGTTCTATAGAGCCAGCCATTTTTTTTCATGTTGCTTGTAGGCTTAGCTTCCATGTAGGTCTTCATCTTCTTCAACACTTATATATGACCATCGGAGGAACACATCCAGTGACCATGTCAGAAAGGGCCGCCCAACACTCACATCTGACCATGGGATGCACACATCAACCATGTCAGAAAGGCCCAACATTCACATCTGACCATGGGATGAACACATCAACCATGTCAAAAAGTATCAACACTTATATCTTACCATGGGATGAACACATCAACCATGTAAGAAAGGCTCAACACTTATATCTTACCATGGGATGAACACATCAACCATGTAAGAAAGGCTCAATACTCACATCTGACCATGGGATGAACACATCAACCATGTCAGAAAGGATCAGCACTCACATCTGACCATGGGATGAACACATCAACCATGTCAGAAAGGCTCAGCACTTGTATCTTACCATGGGATGAACACATCAACCATGTAATAAAGGCTCAACACTTATATCTTACCATGGGATGAACATATCAACCATGTAAGAAAGGATCTACACTTATATATGATCATGTGGGATGAATACATCCTGCAGTCACATCAGAATGGTTCTGCACTTATTTCTGACCATGGTATGAACACATCAACCATGTCAGAAATGCTCACAGACTCATTACTTCCCTTTAGAGGGAACCTCGATTTGGAGAACACCAAGCTTCTCCCTGAAGTACTCAAACTTCACTCTAGCTAATGATTTGGTAAACACATCATCTATCTGCTTCTCCGTTGCAACATATTGGAGCTTCACTGCTCCTCTTTGCACCATATCCCTGATATAGTGATATTTGATCTCGATATGCTTCGACTTGTCATGGAACACTGGGTTCTTTGACAACTTCACACAACTCTGGTTGTCGCAATATATGCAAGTAGCATCCAACTGGAGATCAAACAAATAAGATAGTAGCTTCCTAAGCCACACTGCCTCACAGCTAGCCGAACAAGCTGCAACATACTCTGCTTCGGTTGTACTCAGTGCCACACAGGATTGCTTCCTACTAAACCATGAGATCACACTTGATCCCATACTGAAGCAGCACCCTGAAGTGCTCTTCCTATCAATGGAACTGCCTACCCAATATGAATGCACATAACCTTCTAGGTTAATCTTTTGATTCACCTGATACTTGAGCCCATAATTAACTGTACCCTTTAGGTACCTCAGAATATTCTTTGCATCAATTAAGTGAACATGTCTCGGATCTGTCAAGAACTGGCTCAATGTGTTCACAGTAAAACAAATATTTGGTCTCGTATTCATGAGGTACATCAAGGACCTAATCATCTGATGATACATCGTAGCATCAACTGAATTGGATGAAGCATCACTCAATAGCTTTAGGTTTGATGCCATAGGTGTGGTCATGGCCTTGCAATCCATCATCCCGAAACTCTTCAGGATCTCTACTGCATACTTCCCTTGTCCTAGGGAGATTCCATCCACATTCTGCCACATGTCCATGCCTAGAAAGTAGTGCATCATACCCAAGTCCTTTATCTTGAACTCAGTAGCTAGATTCCTCTTTGTGTCTGCAATCAACCCCTCTGCACTTGTTAAAAACATGTCATCTACATACAGTAGGAGCATCACTGGGTTCCCTTCTTCAACCTTGTAGTAAAGGTTGGAATCTAATTTACTCTTGGTAAAGCCCAAGCTAGTCAGGAAGCTGTTAATTTTTCGGTACCATGTCCTTAGTGCCTATTTCAAACCGTACAGGGCTTTCTTCAATTTGCACACATGAGTCTCCCTGTCATGTGTCTCAAAACCGAGTGGCTGCTCCACATACACTTCCACTTCTACTGCACCATTTAAGAAGGAAATCTTGACATCCATCTGGTGTACCTTCCATTTCATGACTGAATCTAGATCAAGTACTGATCTGATGGAAGTGTATCTGGCTACAGGTGCAAAAGTCTCTTCATAATCTATTCCTTCTTTCTGGGAGAAACCATGAGCCATAAATCTTGCTTTATATTTCTCTATGCTACCATCTGCAACATGCTTGATCTTGTATATACACTTGGAAGTCACAATAGACTTCCCCTTTGGGCTTGGGACAACATCCCAAACATCATTCTTCATGATCGAATGGTACTCCTCGATCATAACATCCTTCTATTCTTTCTTCTCTGCCGCTTCTTCATATTTGGAAGGTTCTTTATCGATGATGTCACATAATAAGGCTACATATCCAGAGTAGGACCTAGTTCTCTTTCTTTCTCTGTTCATTTCTTTTGGAGCCCTATATCTTTCTGCACCTTGGATAGCCTCTCGTACCCATGCAGGTTTCCTCTTGTGAGGATTCTTCTCTTGAGTTGGATCTACTGGTTCCTGAGGTTCTTCCATTTCTCGATCTTCTTCTGGAGTTGCTTCGTTCATAGTTGTATTACGGATTCTGGGTACTTTCGATTCTTCAGAGTCTTCAACAGGTCTTTTTCTGGACTCGATGTAAGCTGAGTCTTTGTAAAATGTTACATCTTTGCTGATGTCGATCGTATTGAATCTTGGGAAGTCTATTCTGTAAGCCTTCGAGTTCTTAGAGTATCCCACAAATATACCCTTCTTTCCTTAAGGATCTAACTTTGTCCTCTTTTCTTTTGGAATGTGTATGTACATCGGACAACCAAATATTTGATGACTGACTTCTAGTTTCTTGCCGAAAAATACTTCTTCAGGTGTCTTGTTCTCTAGTACTCTATGTGGAGTACGGTTCTGTACATACATAGCTGTCTTGGAAGCTTCTGCCCATAGATGCATAGGAAGGTATTGATCATGAATCATTGCCCTTGCTACTTCCATGATTGTTCTGTTCTTTCTTTCTACAACCCCATTCTGTTGTGGATTATATGGAGTGGTCAACTCCCTCTTAATCCCCAAATCTCTACATAATTCCTTGAATTCATTTGATGTGAATTCTCCACCATTATATGATCGAAATATCTTGATCTTCTTCTCTGTGTGGTTCTCGATCAAGGATTTGAATTCTTTGAATTTGCTGAATACTTCATCCTTTTTCTTCATGAAGTATATCCATGTCATCCTAGAAAAATCATCAATGAAAGAAACATAATATACATACCCTCTTAGAGAATTGGATAACATTGGACCGCATACATCAGAGTGGATGATTTCCAAGATTCCTTTTGCCTTGATCTCGCTACTTGGAAATGTCTTCTTTGTGTTCTTTCCTTTCACACATCCTTTGCATATACCTTCATGTTTTTCTTGATTTTCTAGAATACCTTCAACAACTTTGCTTGCAAGTGGTAGTGCCCTGTAGTGCACATGTGCAAGCCTTCTATGCCACAGTTCATTTGGTTCTACTGAGTCATGAACCAAAGCTTGTTCTAGTTGGCCCTTCAATTTGTATAGTCCTCCCTCTTGTTCTCCAATTACTACTTCATCATCAATAGTCTTTCCTTTTGGCCACATGAGGACTTGGCCATCTATAAATGCAACCCTCATGTCTTTTTCATCCAATGCAGAGATGGAGAGAAGGTTCTTCTTTAGTCCTGGTACAAATAGGACATCCTTCATCTTTATAGACTTTCTAGAGTCTAGTTTGTAGAAGGATTCACCACTACCTTTTATTGGATACTGGTAGTCATCCCCAAGTTTCACCTTGTGGGGTGATCCATGTTTTGATAGTCTCACAAAGGATTCCTTAAATCCTGTCATGTGTTTGGAAGCACCATTGTCTATAAGCCAATCATTGCTTCCATGTGAGACGGTTCCTGTGAGGGCAGAGATCAAAACATATTCTTCATCACTTTAGGAATCATCACTTTATTGCTTGATTCTCTTCTTGGGAGATTCATCACCCTCTGCAATGTTAGCATGATTTATTTTCTTGTTTCCCTTCTTCTTGTGAGATCCACTTTTGTTCCTAGAACAATCTCTAGCATAGTGTCCTCTTTCATCACATGTAAAGCATCTGAATTTAGGTATATTCTTGTTAGATCTTCTAGAATGAGAGTGCTTACCTTGGTGATGGTTTGTTTTTCTCTTCTTGGATTGTAATGTGAGAGCTTGATATTCATTTCCCATATTTTCTTCTCGAGCTACTATTCGAGCTTCTTCTTGTGAGCATTCTTCCCACAGTCTGCTAAAATTGATTAGTTTCTTCCTGGCACAGATCCCTTGAATGAAGGAGTCCCATGCTCTGGGGAGACCATTCAAGGTGGTCATCACAATATCTACATTCTCTACATCTTCATAAACTACTTCAAGTTGTTCCTTGATCTGACAGACGCTTGTAAAGTAAGACTGTATAGTCTCCGCATTCTGGATATTTACATTCTTCAATTGATTTCTCAGAGTCATCTTTCGGTTTATGTTCTTCCCTTCAAACAACTTGGTCAGGGAATCAAAAATATCTTTGGGTGTGTTTAGGGAGGACACCTGAGGTATAAGGTGATCCTTGATTGAATAAACAATAATCCTCTTAGCCATGACCAATTTCTTATTGTGTAATGCCTTAGCCTCATCTCCCTCTAGAACTGGAACCTCTTCACTTATGTAGGAGTCCAATTCATTTTCTTCCAGGACCAGGGAGATCCTATACTTTGAGGCTCAGAAGTTGTCAGGCCCCTCAAGCTTTTCATCAAGCTTGGTATGATGAGACATCTTAACAGAGAACCTCAAATGGAAATACAAAATATTTATATCTTACCAGTTTAAGATGTCCAAACTGAATATGGAGCTAGATTTCTGCAGAGGTGGTTTTTTGGTTTAGGAGCAGATTAGGGTTTGAATTTTTGAGAGTTCTACCCAACCAAAAACTTTGATTTTAATCTCTAAACTTTGATTTTGTGGAGGAGATAATCCTAGCCCGACTTCACTCAAAAATTCCACTTTTGTGGAAAGCCCTAATTTCCCGCTTCAGTGTCGGGTCAAAAAATGAAAATCCTCAGAATCATATTTTTCTTCGACAGAAAGATGCGCCCTAAAGAGGAGAGTCAGCCTAGCCTCCTTTTGCTAATGATCTGTGGAGAGAGATCCAAAAAATAGGAAGCCCTAGCTTCAGCAGCTGCACAGTGTCTTCTTCTCATGTTAGCTCCGATACCATGTTAGATTTTTATCATTTAAGCTATATGATCTTAGGATCTTATCTGAGAGAATAACAAGCACAACAATCAATCACAATAGACAATGGACACAAATATTTTCCTTGGGGAAAGAATAAAGGAGAAAACCCCGCAACTTCCTTAGAGATAGAATAATACCCAAAAGTAAAACCCAAAGATACAAAAATGATCTCCCGACATCAGTTCTCTCTCTCTCTCTTGTCCCAGCTTCTTCTCTCTCTCAGTTATGCACTATAACTGAGTGTGAGTGACTGTGTGATAAATAGAGAGGCTCATTCTCTATTTATACTAGTTTTAGACTTGACATTAACTCACCAGGGCCGACTTCTCTAGGAGAGTCTAATAACCCTAGTGCCCCACAATTGTGGGGACTTTAACCCTTGATCAATAAGGAAGGTTACCCTCTATGACTTTACATGACTTGTTTACATTATTGATTCTCCCGATAGGAACACCGGGGTATGACATGACTTGATTACATTACTAATTCTCTCGATAGGAACATCGAGGTACAATACATAAGACATACAAGTGAATACATTCCGAAGTTACAATTACATCAACAAATCCAACGACCGTCGTCGGATTACCAATGACCGTCGAAGCTCCGAAGCAAACTAGAATTTTTTTATAAAAAACAAAAAAAAATCATAATTACCAAGGTGAAATCCGACTACAAGGTCAATTTTGTTAGATGGTGTTGAATTTTCTCATCGGATTTCAGTTTCAAATCTTGTTGTGTGCAACACCCATCGAGCCATGGCTCGATGCCCAGTTTAGGGTTTAAGGGGGAAGAGAGGGGGCCGAGGCGGAGGGGGTGGGGAAACCATAAACTTGGCATCAAGCCGTGACACAATGGGGTGCCCTTCGAGCCACGGCTTAATGCCCGATTTAGGATTTAGGAGGGAGGGGAGTAAAGGGGAAACCCTAAACCAACCATTGAGCCACGAATTAATGCTTTATTCAGGGTTTATGGGGACAGGGAGGGGATCTGAGGGGGTGAGGGAGGAGAAGTAAGGGAAGGATGCGGGGGGTGGGGGGGGAGTCACCGAGCAACCATGGGAGGGGAGGGACATGAAAGGTTTTTATTATTATTATTTTAAATTTTTAATAGTTTTAAAAATTTAATGTGTTTAGATTTTTTTTAATGATTTTTTAGTTTGTTAATTTTTTAATATGTTTTTTAAAATAATTTTTTCAATTTTTTTTAATAAAAATTTTCTTTTTAATATTTTCTTTTAAATAATTTTTTTTATTTTATATAATTTTTTTAATATTTTAATTTATATTTATATATTTTTAGTTTTTAATTTATTTTTTATTTTTTTATTAATGTATTTTCTAAGTTATTTTTGATTTATTAATTTTGTATTTGAAAATTTTAAATTTTTTTATCATCATCATTTTTTTTTCAAATTTTAATAAATAGTTTAAACAAAAATGTTAATTTTGTTTATTTAAAAAAATCAGTTGTGTGTATATTTTTTAATTTTTAAGATTTGAAAAACATTATACATTATTTATTAAATATTGTTTTTTATGCGATTATAAAAATCAGTCGATGGGTTTCCAAAAATATTTAATTATATCCTCGAACAAATGGCATGTTATTGGGAACACCATTTTTTTATTCGGGGGTAAAAATAGCCACTAAATGCAATCTATATAAAAAACGAGAACTATTTAGAGTTCTCATCAGGTCATATAATGTGTTCTACGTATGGATCAATCAAAAGTAATATATGGAAGCTGCAAATAGGTATTTTCAATGTCATTCTAACTCTACCAAGGCAAAGATCAACAAACTAGAGAAGAAAGGTACAATGAAAAGAGGCATGAATCTCTTAGATATGGTTGTTATTCTAACTCTACCAAGGCAAAGATCACCAAACTAGAGAAGAAAGGTACAATGAAAAGAGGCATGACTCCCTTAGATATGGTTGACTAGGAATCTCTTCAATGGATGATAGACATGATTTTTTCTAGAAGCAGAGACACTAAGGTCTTTAAGATGAATGAAATATATTTATTGGCTAAATCGTTCATTGCCCAAGGCTTGGAAGAAAAATATTCACAACTAAATTCAAACATTTTGTGGAAGTCAAAATTCATGGAGACTAAGAATAAGGCATTGATCAAAGTTAAAGTTAATTGGGGAATCAAAGCAAGAGTGGTCAAAGAAGACTAATAATCTCTTGAGATAGAAGCCAAGGAGAAGAAAAATAAGGACATTCAATAGCTCTCTTAGCCTAACTTTATCATCCTTGAGCCAGACTCTTATAATGAACATTAACCAAGACCTTCAACTTTACAAGTATTCTTATTCTTTGGATTTTTTATTTTCTCAATGTAGAGGGTATTATCATATCCTTTAGGGTTCTAGCTTACAAAAAGAAGGTTAAGTTACTCTATATACTCTCACTTTTGTAATTAAGCCATGTCCGTATCTAGATTAGAATGACATAATGTTAAAGGCAACCTATTCTAGTTGTTTTTTGTTTCTTTGGAAAATCGACCTCTTAGTGTACAACAAGTTATGAGTTTATAATATACCTATTTTGCATACTCAAGTTCAAGCTCAAATTCCTTCCATAATAATAACAAATCTACATGATGTAAATTTTTACTATAAAATAATACAATATAATAACCGATAGTAACCTAAATTATATATATATATATATATATATATATATATATATATAATTCTTATTATAATAATAACTATTTTTAAAATCACACTTAACTAAACATAAATTTGGTATATGAAGATATTTTTCTTTAATTGACATATTTCAAATAATAAATGGTATACCACACAGAGATCTATTGATTAGTGAAAGTGTTTATTGGCTTACCTTGAATATTTAAATGTTTTTCACTAGGTTCAGTGTTATCTCTTCGTTAGAACAATTTTCCAACATCCTAAGGTTGACGGTTCAGTGGTAAATGTCGATCATCATGTTGTGTTATTACACATTTTGATCCTAACCTATTGTTTCAATTCATCTGCTTAGATTGAATACCTAACTTGCTACTTCAATTTATCTTCTTAGCTTGAATTCTTAACATGTTGCTTTAGTTCATCTTCTTACCTTGAATTCCTAACCATATAAAGGTTGCAAGTTCAAAGGTAAATGTCGATAATTTTGATTATTTATTGCTTATAGATAATAAATACAAGGTGTTGAAATTGTGATTAGGTAGTTTCTTCTTTGTACCAAGTCTCCAAATTTCAAAACAACCTCTTAACAAAGATACAAGTTTCCACAGGTAAAACCAAGCTTTTAATAGTGGCTGATGTAAGACATTACCACCGAGTAGCTCTGGTTTAATTATATATAATATTTTATAATATATAATTTGACTGTGAGAGAGGCTGAGGATTAGCTTAACACATTTCTTTTTCCACCAGACACATATGTAGTGATAGGGATTTAGTTTTGAGTGTGTCATAAGGAATTCTTGAACTCCATAGGGGTGAGTAGTCAAGCCAATTAAAACACAAACTAGGTAATATTAAAGGTAAGGAGTCAATTTCTTTTTTAAATATAGCGTGTCAGTTTTTTTCTTTTCTTTTTAAAAAGTAGTGTAAATATGTCAATTTTTTGTAATTTAGATAATATAGTTATTCGAGGACTTTATTTTTGTCATCTTGCATGTTTTTTTCCCTTTAGTGTAACGTTATCACCTCCTGTGCTCCATGTAATCAGGGTTGGAATTTCAAATGGCGGACACCCATCAAAATTGCCGGTAACTACTAAAATTTGAAATATTTTTTATATTCTAAGCTAGATTTTGACAGTTTCTCTAAAATCTTAGCTGTATTTGACGGGTAAATCGACCTATGATGGGAATTTACCCGTAAAATTCCATCCCTGCATGTAATGGACAACTTAGAAGACCATAGTTAATGAGCATATAAGACAAGCTTCAACATCTATTCGACGTAATTTGGATAGTTATGATATTGAAGGGAATTCCCATCATTTTTCTAATAATAAATACGAATGTATGTACCCACAAAATGATCTTTTGACCATATTGAATGCAACTTTATCATAGCCATGTCATACAATGGGATCAAAGAGCCGTATGATGTCATCTTGTTAACATTGAAAAATAAAAGTAATGATTATCAAGTTCAAGAAGCTCACTTATGATAACTTTGTTTATGGAAATAACAAGGTGGAGGAAGTTTCTTCCAATAAATATATCATAATTGATATTCATCACAAGCTCAACTGAAATTATAGAGTTGAGAAAATTATTAATGGAGGGTGGAAATCTTATTTTGGTCTTGAGAACAACTGTAAATCAGCTCACCTTGTGATGTGATATAAAAAGAAGTTCTTTGAAACTCTTGTCACTCCCGTTATCTTGTATGGATATGAAGTTTGGGGGGGTAAACCACTTATACTATGAAACGATAACTTTATACTAAGAACGAGAACTCTAGCCATAAAAACAATGATTTTTGCATAAAATCCACCAAAAACACCCTCCAAATAGAAAAGTGTTGATTCCAATATACACGTTTTTTTTTTTGAGGTAAAAAATAGAGCCATGTCCTAAACATCCCATATTGTTGTTTACAAAAACTTTAAAATCAACCCCTAAATTAGAAAAAGATTTTTTTCGTCAAGAGATAAATTACGACTTTTTTTAAAACTTGCATATTAAACAAAAACAAAAATTCCATCAATAATTTCACCACTCTAACCATATAAATCAAAGAAATTACGATGCGATTCATAATGAAATCATTTATTAGACCATACAAGAACAAATGATTCATGTATATATTAAAAAATTCATTTAGAGTTTCAATTACATACATCATACTAATTAAAAACATCTAAATGTTCAATGTGAAATTATTCAAATTCGTCCATGGATTCTGATACTCCATCTGAATCTATATTTTTTTGCAAAGGAAGGATTGGATATAATAAAAAATAAAATAAAATAAATAAACCTCTAATCCCATAAACCCCCCATAACACTACATTAATCTCATAATTAATCTCAATCCATTTACAACAAAATCACTTCTAATCCACAACATCAAAACTTAGAGTATGTCTTATTTAAAATTTTACTATGTATGGATGTTTATGGATTTTTAAACTCCTATAAGTTTCGGAAACTTAAATATTATTACAATATTAAATGTTGTTAAACTTTAATACACTCCACACATTCCTTGGATTCCTCCTAATCATGATCTTTTGCAACGGTATCCCATTCTTCATAAGAAGAAGTCACATGAGACATATAATCACACTAAACAAATTGTATTTGGTACAATTATAATTGTCTCTCTCTACTTCATTTTTTTTATCCAAAAAAACATCCCATTTAAGTCTTCGGACATGAATTTGCCCCAAAGACATTATCAAAATCCGATGGGCTTATTATTTAGAGCTATCAAATAGTTCGAGCCAACCTTGTTGGCACGCCAACAACTCCCCTTGATTTTTGTAAAATCAAAAGGAGCCCCCATGTAAATTTTGTAAATATATAATTTTTATTTTCTTTATCTTATTTATCTTGTTTTGGTAGGTGGGTTCTTGGATTTGTTTCTTCGATTCTTTGTCTTTTGATGTGTTTGTTCTTTGTCTTGGCTTTCAATTGTATAAGGATTTGGTGATTTGGATATCTTTGTAGTTGGCATATTTTGGCACTTTAGTTGATAAACAACACCCTCTTGGTTGTACTTAAGTTTATTCAAGCTAATCATATTTTTGGATTTGACTTGGTTGGTTTTATATGATGCTTAGACAATTGTAAGAAATCTTAGTTTGTTGGAGTATTTGCAATATAACAACTAAACGTGATAAATTAACTTAAACACTCAATATTTTCATGTATAATTTAAAAAATGGAGATGAGCTAATCTTTATAAATAAATAAATAAATAAAATAAAATACTTTATTATAAAGATGAAGACACCCTTTTGGAATTTTAGGTACAAGATTTATATTTAATTAAAAGGACTTTCAATTTTATAATACTTTAATATTATATAAAAGTATTATGTTATAAACTTTCATTACTCATTAATTATCCCTTTTACCTCCTTAGTCATAAAAGGTATCATCCATATAGAATTTCGAAGGTGTTATTCATAAAAGGTGTCGTCCATATAGAATTACATAGGTGTGAAATTTGTGTTTATTAAAAGATCCCTCATATTTAATAAAGTTTCCAAATCACCGAATTGACTCCTTTCTATTTGACTTATGCATCGATTGATATGGTATACCCGCTATTTCATCAAATTTTGATTTTCATTATACATCTTTCAAATTTTAAGGAAATCAAAGTTTACGTTTTTTTTTACACATCGGCATGCTTTAAATGATCATTCTATTATGAGTTTAGTTCTACTTTTGGAAGTTTAATTTGAATTTTTATACCCGTGTGGCGAGTTACGGAGTGGTGGAGTGGCGGCGTGGCGGCGAAGGTGGGCAGCAGAGGTGGTTTGTAAACGGGTGGCGCGATCCTACCCTTTTACATGCTACCTTTGTTACTACCCTAATGCTATACATCTCATCACGGCTATATCTATATAGGCGGCGGCTTCTCTTCATACCCATACCCTACAAGCTACTATAGCAACAAGGGAACGAAAGGCAATAGATATAGAAATTGAGATAGATTCTACCGATAAGCAGGAGAATCGGAAAGCAGCAGCAAGGAAAGAGAATCTGCTGATGGATAATCAGATGATGGATGATACCAAAAGATCAGTCGATCCCAGAAATCCTTATCTGATAAATAATGATAAGATAAGGATTAAAAGAGGTGATCCGATGGATATGATTGTGGGGGAGGAGCTTCAGCTGAGAAGAAGGGGGTCCAGTGTTCCTTTATTCGGGATAGGACCGGTGCCCGCTTTATTCGAGAAGGAGAAGTCGTCCATTTTTTGTGCCCGCTGTATGGAGCTAAGTGCCTGCGCCACTCTACAAAATGAGGGAGGATGTGTCTGGATCGTTCCATCTTGTCTCCACATGTGGGTTCGGCAATAATCCAAGCTGGCTTGCCTTGCAATCTCCCCGCAAGAATTACTGGAGGTCTGGTCCCAACTCCCAAATGGTTAATTTGAAGTGATTGACCTTTGTCTCGTCCAAATGGCTTTCCCCTGGTCTACCAATGTGAAAGGAAAATGACAAGCCACCATGTCCTCCCCTCAAGCAAGATATAAAAGCCATGCTTTGGGGTTGGTCCAGTTGATCCTAAAAACGTCTCCAACCGCGTATTCAATAAAGAAAAGATTGGTTTTTCTGTCCCAGCTTGCTACTTACTGGAGTTCCTGCTTCCTTACCTCTAGCGCTCTCTCAACGGTGAGCGTGCCTGTTCTTTTTTTTTTCAGGCCCAAAAGTAATGCATCTGGTAGCACGCTATGTAATTTTATTAAAATAGAAAACCAAATTCCTAAAGCTATTTATGATTTGTCAGTATGAAGCCTTCTGCCCCACTATGGCAACCATCCTCGCTAGGGCAGTAACTGTTGGAAAACCTCTCCCACTTGGGTTTTAACTAACTAATTGGGTGGGGGCTAGGGTTTTAACTAACTAATTGGGGGGTGAGCCATTCTTCCGTATGACTACCTTATATTTTGTTATATATCTTTATTTGTTTTTGTATTTTTGTGTTATTTGTTATTTGTTTTGTTTACTTTATTTGTTATTTGTTTTGTTTATTGTTGTTTTATTTGTTTATTTTTGTTTTACTTATTTTATTTGTTATTTTTGTTTTGATTTGTTTATTTTATTTGTGTTTTTGTTTGTTTATGAAAATCACATATATATATATATATATATATATATTTTAATTTTTTTTAAAAGATTAGTTTTTAACATTATTTTATTTGTTTGTTTTGTTTTTTTAATATTTGTATATATTTTAGGTATAGGTTGTTTGTTTGTTTTGTTTTTAAATATTTGTATATATTTTAGCTATAGGTAAAAGTCTAATATATAGCTTCATTAATGAGATTTATGAATATGTTTTAATAAATGAAAATAGTGAAGGAAAACATAGTTAGATGCTGACTTAAAATGCAGTGGTTAAAAAATTAAGATATAAAGAAAAATATTTGAAATGGGTAACATAAAAGACCCAATGGAAGACGACATTGATGTCAAGAAGAAATCCAGCTCCATAAAATTCCAATTTAGATGAAGAATTTGTCTTACATGATATTGTTGATTAGTTTCGTTTCTTGAATAAAATGTTAAATTTGACAATTTTTTGATAAGATATATTAGTAATGTTTTGACTTTCAAACTTTATTTTAGAAATAAAATGTCTATATATAATGTTTTTAATATGTCATTTACAAATATATGTTATAGTTTTTCTTAAATTTATGTGAATCTTCACCTTTTGCAAAATAATATGAAATAGTATCATTTTTATACAAAAAAATCTCTGAAAATTCATTGAAAATGGTTTTAAATGTCTTTATTTTTTGGATTTTTTTACAATTTTGTCAATAAAATTATCTTATTTTGACCATAAAAATGTTTTATTTTAAAGAAAAGATTGGAAAATGTATATGTTTTTCATTATAACTTGCTTCTAAATATATCTTATTTTATTAAATTTCTAAAAAACACACTTGGAAATAGAAATTAAAAATATTTTACCACAAAGATGATTCAACGGCTCAAAAAAATGCCTCAAAATGAAAATGTGTGATACTGGTATCAACCCTTTTTGAAACTCAGGTAAAAATAGCTACTAAAATTAGGAGAGAGAAACGAGAACTGTGTTGAGTTCTCGTTTCATAGTATAAGTGGTTGGTAGCATCTCTAGAGAATCTTGGATAAAGATCGAGAAAATATAGAAGCGCTTTATAATGTATAACCTCAGAATTAAAAACAATACATCTTATCTTATTTTTCTTATAGAATCAATCATCCCCCCCATAGAGAGCATTGCTATCACAAGGTACTTGATGTACACGTACAAGATAAACGAAATAGGAGACCAGAGACTCCCTAAAATTGCTTTAAAATCCAGTGAGGACCACTTGTGGCTCAAGAAAGGATGGCATAAAGATAACATGTCTTGGTTAAATAATTCGGGGATATACGAAAATGCAATTTTGCAAAATATCAATAACATTAAAAATACTATTACATTTAAGTTTAAAGAGAAAATGTGGGGCGAAAATGGTTTAGAGGTCAAAAGGAAGCTAAGATACTACAAGGAGGTTATTAAACTTAATCTAGGAGACCACAAGTGTCTCTCTATTCTATCTAGCTTGAAGGAAAAAACTAACATAGCCAAAATAAGAACGAACTCTCATGAGCTTTGTACTAAAACAAGGCACTGGACAATTCCTAAAACATAGTGGGAGGATAGGATTTGTCATCTTTGTGAAGCCAAGAGAGTTTAGGATGAAAGTTACTTTCCCTTAGAGTTCATTTTGTACAACCACAATATATCACAATTTCTCAATCTTTATTATAATATTAACCTCTCTAATCTTCTAAGTTGTCAAAACTATGGTGACCTCGATACGCTTCTTTCTAAGCTTTTTAACCATAGGAATAATTTGTTAAAACAAACAAAGTAATTTCTTAAGGTCCAATAAACCAAAGTTGGTATCAATGGATGCTAACTATCATCATCGTTAGTAGCAACAATAGTTTGACCATACTACCAAATAATTATGTTAAAATCTAATGTTTTTTAATTTGTTGCAATTTTTTTGTATTAAATTATATTTTATAAAAAATTTTATTTAAATTTTTATTGGTGTGTATTATTGATGTCCCCTTCGATTTCTGTAGCCCATACATGGGAAACGAGAGGATGTTAGCATCATTCAATGCATTAACAATAAAACCTTGTGTTATCGTGTTCTGTCCTTGGGTGGCCTTGACTTACTGTTTCAGCTTTTCCTTAACCTTCCGTGAAATTGATTTTACCTCCATGCATATGATTTTACCGTACTACCAAATAGTTATGTTAAAATCTAATGTTTTTATATAGTTGCAAATTTTTTGTATTAAATTATATTTTATAAAAATATTTACTTAAATTTTTATTGGTGTGTATTATCGATGTCCCCTTCGATTTCTGTAGCCCATACATGGGTAGCGAGAGGACGCTAGCATCATTAAATTCCCTAACAATACAAACTTGTATTATCGTGTTCTGTCCTTGGGTGGCCTCACCTTACTGTTTCAGCTTTCCGTTAACCTTCTGTGAATTTGATTTTACCTCCATGCATATGATTTGAGGTCTAATAAGACATAGGTTTACAACCTTGGCGATATGTTTATATGAACACATACAAGCAGTTTTAATTCGACACCTCGATGATTGTTCTCCATAAAAATCTCCATAAACAATTGTTGTTAGGGAATAAGTAATCCTATCACTGGGGTATGAGGTCATCAACATATTGGGTTTACGACATACTATAACAAGAAGCATATGAACATAAGTCAAACTTGTATATTACCAAAGAGTGGAACAAAGTTCTATGGATAGAAAAGTAATACCTTGTTTCGAAGGTTGATCCTAGCTTTCACTTCTCCCAAAGCAATCCTTTGATCTACTACTCCAATACCTGCAAAAGGAAAACTACCCTTCGCAAAAGCACTTTCTGGTATTACAAAATTAGACACATGAACATATAATACGATTGAAAGTTAATGTAAAAGCACAATCATGATCACAACTCATTAATATTTGAAGAATGCATACAAAATATTCGGAAGGAAATAGATCTCTTCATTCATAAAAGTTTGGAACAAATACATTCACCTTAGCTTGATATGATATTCTTGAAACTTGGTTTTGGGCCCTCTTTCTTCTCTTCTCTAAAGGAAATCCTCCAGCATAACTCTATCTCTAGAATCCCCCCCCTCCTCTATTCCCTCTCATATTTTTATTGTCAATTGAGAGGAGAATTTACGAGGCTTGGGTAGTTAAGGAAGGTGGGGTGGTTTCCATATCGACCCCAACCACCTCATAATTAATTTGGTTTTTATTTTTAACGAGTTTTTAAGGAATACACGAGTGCAACAAGAGAAACCTGCATATAATCTACAGGTTTCCTTGAGGAAACACATGTATGCAAATTTTAAGGTAAACATGCGGGTTGACTATAAACAACTAGTGTATAACATGCAGGTTGTCAGTATGAAATTCACATATATGCCCAAAACTCATAACAAAAAGGTGTTATCACTGGAGTAAGCATAATATAATTTAGACCAAAACCTTCTATAGCCATAAGGATGTTCAATCCAACTTGTCTTTTTTTGTGAATAAACATCGAGTATCATCACTCAGATAGAGAGGTATCATTTTGAGGTATAATATATGCCCCCTAATGTATGAGGTCAGAGGGGAAGGATGGCCGAAATACATTACAATTAGGAAAAGAAGAAACGTAGAGGACCCATAATCCAGGATGCAAAGAAGTACTTGAACTAGACAAATAAGAGGTCATTTTACAATATCATCACTGAGAGGATTCCATGTTCAATAATATGGAACACTAGACCCTTTACAAGATACATATACATCATTTGATATGGGTTGCAAGGCCATGAATACTTTTACAAAGTTGATCACAACCACATGAGTATAAGAATAGATCTTCAAAGCTGGAGCTGTGTCATAAAGTATGGCATGGTCTTGCGCAACTTAGGTATTATAAGATGAAACCAAAGGTCTTTGTCCAAATCTAAAAATAGTACGAATCCTGGCTATGTGAATAAAGTAGTTGAAGTCGAACATGAATGATACCATTGGAAGATCGGTTAGAACGGGTGTAACAATAACCAATGCAAGGGAGACCACCAAAATGGAAAGTGGATCCTGAGGTACTGTCCAAAACTCTAGGTATTCATCCCAAAGTAACAATAGATGGTACTGATAGGAATTCGTTTGTGAGAAGGAAGGAATTAATGAATCCTTCATCAACTCACATGAGTAATCTGCTAGACTAGATGAGGTAAAATGGCATAGATCAATCTCAGAGATGGCCAAAAATGGGTTAAGGAAAACAATCGAATGACTGAATGAGATTAAAGATACTTGAACATTGAGAATGCAATGAAGACTGACTCAAGGAAGCTTTAGACTAAAAAAAATAACTAGACATATCTGCAATGTTGGAGACATTAGCAGATTCCCCATATACTTGGAAAAAGTAGTCAATGGAGGAGTAGTGACTCGAAGTGCAAGTTGAAACTGGAAAGTCAAAACTAGGACTTGACTGTTGGGAGACCCAGGCTAGTGCTTTGTTCTAGGAAAAAAGTGAACTTTCTTCCAAACAACTTATAATTTATGGAGAGAATTCCCTTCCTTTTATCTTTCTTGTAAAGGTTTAACGAGTCCAAGAAAGAAAACTCAAGACATTCTTCATTGTTGGGAAAGCTTGAAGAAGAGATAGAATAATGCTTGATAAATAATTGATCCATGGATTTTACGAGCCCGAATTAGTGAGTGATCAGTGGAGTTTTCACAATTTTAGATTCTTAAAACAACAAAGCAAACTCTAGGGGGAACTTTTTCATAAAGTTAGTCTCCAAAGTACGGAAAAGTATAAGACAATCCAGTGGAGAACTCTCTTAGTTCATGAGAACTAAGGTATTCCTTTTTCGTAGTTAGTTGGAAAGGTCTAGAAAAGGGTTAAACTATCACCATAATGACACTCCTTCAAGAGCAAGCATAAATCCTTAGTTTAACGAGTGTGAAGGAAATAATGATCCCTCATGTTGTTCCATTTATTTGCGAGTATGGGGCAAGCAACAATAAACTTGATGCTTTTGTACTGAAGTTTTAACAAGCATGACAATGGAAAAAAGAATGCTTGGAATATTTTTTCATGTTTTAAACTAGAGCATGAAAAAGAAAAAGTAAGCTCGAACAAGTTCCTTTTTCATAAATTTAGTCTCCTTGGTATGAAAAAGAGACAATCCTATACCTAGGAATACTCTTCTAGCTACAATGAAGTAGAGTATTCCTTTTTCGTAAGTAATCCACATGGTCCATAAAAGGGTTAAAATCATACCGATGTGAATTATATTTCAATTCCTTTAACGAGTTTGAAAGAACAAGTAAACTCAACAATCTAGTCATATTTAGGGAATCAGACCAGATCTTAAGGGTAACTCCATATAACAGGAGCCTGCTAAGAAAGAGTATGAGGCTCATCTTTTCACATGTAATAAAAACTAAGATCACATGTAATAAAAACTAAGAAGGCTCCCGAGACCTAGCAACTCAAATTGTGGGAACCATAATGATAATAAAGGTTCTAACTAGGGTGACCCATGTTAGACATGCTCTAGTCCATGGAAGAACAATGACCATTGAAGAGTACTAGGAGGTTATAAACCGCAGCCCATGGAGAAAAGTGGATCCTACGGTTCAAAGTGGGATAAAGTACAGATGCAATATGTGGTATGACAATATCCTATCCTATATGTCATGGCATAATATGCAACTTTCCATCCAAAAGTGTGAAAAGAACCTGAAAATATATTTTAGTCATAAAAAACGAAACTATATAAAGTGGGTAAAAATATAAAATATTTCACCATAAATAGTAACTTTTGGTTAAAAACTAAGTTATTTGTTTTTTTACCTTGGAGTGAAGAAAAGATCCCTAGATCTTCAATTGCTTGGTGTGATCGATCCGGTGGACCATTTCTGAAACCACAAGCTGCAGGTAGACCTTCGCTCTCCTCTTCATGTTCATATAATTTATTTCATGTTTTATCTGCAATTTTTAATGTTTTGGTGGGTTATAAAAGAGGGAAAATGTATACGTAGATAGTATCTTGTGAACTTATGTGTTCCCAGAAAATATGCGAGGGCGTAGGATACCACTCGTGTATGGAACATGATTTTTCAAATGATGCACACACATTTTCTGTGGGGTATGGATAAAGCTTGGTTATTGACCCACACTAATTTAAATTTTGTAGATATGGTGCTTGAGTGGTGTGAAAGGGAGCATGAAAACCTAGATAGAGAATCCATGCATGACCCATTGACTCTAAATGCTTTGCATTGGTGTGAGTCGCTCAATTTTTTTCGCACGACCAACATGCAGGGTCAACCAAGGCTATTGAGAACATTAGTGAGATATTGGTATCCTGACCAAGGTGTGTTTGATCTTCAAGGTGAGGTATTGGAAGTCAGTGTAGAATATATCTACTTCATCACCAGTTTTTCACATTGTGGGGTAGCCATGCGTTTGAGTGGTTCTGACTGTGGTGGTGGTGCATTGAGTGTGCAAGAATATGTGAACACCTACTAGGTGCCCAAAGCACAAAAATCAGGAACTCAAGTTCCTATTGGGAATATTGCAAGATTCCCACTGAAATTTATCATGACCACTATTGCACAAGTTGTTGGTGTGTCGATTCTACATTTGGCCACTCACAACCACATGCATCAAGGTTTGGAATGTTTGTGAAACATGGTTTTTTATTGGTGTTCAAGTCTTGTCATGAACATGATTAACAAACAACTCAATGATTATAAACTGGGAAAAAAGAAGAACTTTGGATATCCTAGCATCCTAACTGCCTTCATCTTTGAGTGTGTTCCGACTTTAATCCCTAGAGTGAAACTCCTACGTCCACATCCACGCGAGCCTATACTAACTAGTCGGGGTGATGTCCTGGTGAGAAAAGGTGGTGAAGATATCAGAGGTGGATATGATGATGAATTTCAATCATGGTGGAGTTGGCAGGTTCTAGCTTTTGAGTAATTTCATACGTAGGACTGGAATTGCGAGGTGATCCCGAGCTCATGCTTCCTGCCGATGAAGCATGGGGAGAGATAGGTATATTTTTGCTTTTCATACATTCATATATTATGAATTTTTTGTAAATAAGTATGTACACATATGTATATCTACAAATATAATTCTATTCATAATGTCTGATGCAGATATTGGACTGGTACGACTCGATGGACATCCCAAGACCTTTGTACGACCAACCGATGGGGGAAGAGTTGATGCCATGCTTAGGAATATTGAGGGAAAGATGGCTCGGCTAACTCATCATGGAATTCCTACCCTACAAATGGATATGATTCCAATAGACATGCATGAGAATGTAGTGGGAGTGCCCCCTACATGGTTAAGACTGCTCCAGAAGGTGTCTAGATCTGTCCTTTCTTACTGAGAGGTGGTAGTAGAGGCATATGAGGCTCGAGACTCTCCTTATTTTTTTAGCATCATGAGGGATTATGATCCTAGTTTTTGTATTTTGTTATGTACTTATCACTGGATATCTATACTGGGACTCGATGTTATGGACCTATTTTATACATATATACATATGGTAACTTATATTTACATGTGTTTGTGTTGTATGTCTTATTATTTTTTATAGTGTATGAGATAAATGCAAATTGAGAACATAATTTGCATATGCATTAGTTAATGTATTTTGATGTCTTAAAACATGTTTGTATGTAATGTAATCAAAATGTCTCTCAAGAAATCTAATTTTTAAGAACATACGAAGTAAATAAGGATTCCCACTTGATAATCACCATTAAGATGGGATATGACTAATTGGGAGTCGAGTTTAACCTTAAGACACAGAATACCATGTGAATAAGTATCTCGTAGCATCTCAATGACGACGTTGTATTCAACCATGCTGTTAGTGACCGTGCCTAAAAAATCACCTCCCGAGGCAAATAGTTGTCATGCGGGTGAATATATAACCCAAGTGGCCGTGGCAAGGTTTCAAGTGTGACGACATGTGCCATCAGCAAATCCTATGAAAGTCTTGCTAGACATCTAAAACACAATCAAAATTACATAAGAAATAGTAAAAATATGACAATTTACAAAATTGTACAAATATACAAGAAAAAGCATGTATCCTAGGCATAATACGAGGCTCCAACAACTTATCCCCATCGTAATATACTAATTCATATGCTCCCTTCTTCAGGACTTCAGATATTATGTATGGTGCAAGCCACATTGACTTAAATTTTCCTGCCCCCAAGGGTTCTTTGTCTTGGTTGTAAACTAAAAGAAGATCTCCCTTAGATAAAATCCTTGGTTTAACTGATTTATCATACTGGCTCTTCACCTATTGTTTATGTGCCTTGTTTGCTGTAAGCACATCTTTGCATTGTTCATCTAGATGTTCTAAATGTAGCAAACACTCTTCTAAAGAAGAAGTCTCGGGTAGAAATTGCATCACAAGTTTTAACGATGGTATCTCACATTCAATCAATGTGACTACCTCCAGCCCGTGAACGAGTTGGAAAGGTGAAAAACTTGTAGAGTTCTTTACTGTGGTTTGGTATTCCCAAAGCGCATGATAAATCATGATGTGTCAATTAGACCTAGTAGCATTGATGGTCCTCTTGAGAATAGTTTTCAAGGTCTTATTAACAACTTCAACCCGTCCATTCGCTTGTGGATAGAATGAATATGAATGATCTTGCTTGAAACCAAGAATAGTAGTTAATTCAGTCATCATCTTATTATGAAAATGACTTCCATGGTCAGTGAAAATACGTTTTGGGATACCGAACCCAGTGATAATTTGGTTAAATACAAAATAAGCTCCAGTTTCACCATCAGCCTTTAAGGTAGGAATTTCCTCCACCCACTTAGTGAAGTAGTGTACAGAGACAATGCTATATTTATGCCCCCTAGTCAAAACTGGGTTGCATGTCATGAAGTCCACCCCCCACTTAGTGAAGGGTCCTACCACGATGACGGGAAAAAGTGGAGCAGTATGTGACTGTGTTTTTTTGGTATAAATCTGACAAGGATGACAGTGCTTAACAACTTCCACACAATCCTTAATATGGTGGGCCAAAAGTAACCGACACATAAAATATTCTGGGCTGTTGGTAACCCAGATAAATGGCCCCAACATGCTCCGCTATGGGCATCATTTAGGATTGACTCGGCCTCCTTGTGAGTAAGACACTGACACAATATTGAGTCTACCCCTCTTCTATATAGAGTATCACCAATGACGAGGTATATTTTAGCATTAATTCATAGTTTTCGTCACTCTTCACGCAAGGATGTTGCAGGGCACTTCAAAGTTTCAAGATATATCGAAATATCTCCATACCAAATATCGGAGGTTGAGGTTAAGAACTTGTTCATATGGAAATGATTCATCTTCTATCTTATTACTTTTGTCACTAGGGAACTCAGAGATAACATCCATGGACACCAAAGAATTTTTGTACTTTGTGGATTGAAAATCTAGGTCAAAATCTTGGAGTATGACAATCCATCTGTTGAATTCCCCCCCGATTATTCGTCGGGATAAAACATACTGGAAGGGATTTACATTCACAACGACAATGGTTGTCCGAAGTAGAATATAGTGAACCTTTGAATGAAATATACCACTGCTAATTCCAATTTCTTGATGTGCGAGTAGTGAAGTTCAGGTCCTACTAGAGCTCGACTAAGATAATACATGACATGATCTTGGAGTTGATCATCTTCTTGAACTAACATTATGCCAACTGTAGAATTTGATGCGGCTGGATACAATATAAAATATTTATGCCAACTGTAGAATTTGACGGGCGCAACAAAGGAGTCGACAATAATGCCTTTTTAAGTGCCTCGAATGATTGTTGTGCACCTTCATCCCATAAAAATGGACTTGTCTTGCTTAACAAGATGCATGGAACCCTTAGTTATTTTTGCATAATTAACTATAAATCATCTGCGAAAGTTGGATTTTCCCTATAAACTCTGGAGTTGTCTCATGGTTCAAGGAGGAGGCAGATTGGTAATTGCCTCAAATTTTAATGGATCGACCATTTTCCTTTGTTGGACACAATAAACCCTAATAATCGTCCCGATTCGACACAAAAGACACATTTATTGGGATTTAAATGGATCTTCTAGTGTCGAAATATTTCAAAAACTGACCATAGATGAGCCGGATGATATTTTATCTTGTGAGAATGAGTCGGAAGATCATTTAGGTAGGGTTTAACTATATGCTTAATGTCATGGAAGGAGAAATTCATGGCTTAATGTCATGGAAGAAGAAATTCAAGCCAAAAGGCATTTTCTTATATGCGAAGGTACCCCAAGGACAAATAAAAGTGGTGTTATGTTGGTCTTTAGGATTGATTTGGATTTGATTATATCCCAAAAAACCATCCATAAAGGAAAATATTTCACTACTTGCACACGTGTCAATTATCTAATCAATGAACGGTGTAGGGTAGTTGTCTTTAAGACACGCTCTGTTTAAATCTCTGAAATTTGTACAAATACATATAGTTCCTTTTTTCTTATCGACCAGGAATGGATTTTATACCCATTATGTAAATGAGATAGGGCATATGAATCCATATTTCAACGGCTTTTCGACTTCATCTTTATCAGTTGTTTCCTTCTGAGGATTAACATGACACAATTTTTGCTGAACAAGTTTAATGTTTGAATAAGTCCTTATTTCGTGTTCAACAATAGACGAGTGTATACCTCTCATCTCCTCGTATGAACAGGAGAACACATCGCATAATTCCTTGAAAATGGATGTGTAAATGGAAATATCATTAGACAATTATTTTTCTCCAATGTAAACATTTTCCACAACTCCAGGTTTGACGAAGATGTTGATTAGTATGGTCTCGAAAATGTTTGTCATATCCCCCTTGGAAAACACTCCTTCTTTGGGTAGCGGGTTCACAAGATGATCAACACCTTCACTTAGTCTCACATCAAACTATGAATTCTCTATTATGCTCAGTTCTAGAAGGAGATAAGACTTCTGATGCATATATTCACAAATTTTATCAGGTCCTATCATGGCTTCCAAGATGGATTCATCTTATGGTAAAACCATATCTAAGAAATTGTAAGAGTATGTAGAGTTCACAACCCATGTGGGAAAATAAGCTTCATCTGACTCCCCTGAGACACAAGGAGTTGAGATGGAATCAATAGAAACATCATTTATAGCTTGATAAGCCACTTCTGCTACATATAAGGGCATGTCTGGTTCAACTTGTGAGGGTAGAATCCACGGGTCACTCTGATTCGAGATTGAAGAAACTTCTCCATACATACTAAAGGTCTTCCCTACACTAGTTGTTCCAATATAGTTTATAGGAGCGAGAAAATCAAAGGTCCCATAAGTGAGGCATGCATCCCTACTCCTAAAATCTCGTTCACTAGGTGCATCTGATCAATCAGTGGAACATTCTGTTCTGATGTGTCCGTACATTTTTTCTGGGTATAGGATAGTTGATCAATAGTGACTATGTTTCCTTCGTGAGGGAAAATAAGAACCCGAAATATTGACAATGGGATTGCACACATGGCGTAGGCCCAACTTCTACCCAAAAGCAACTTATAATCCAATGGAGCATCTACTACCTCAACTTCAAATGAAACCACTTCCCCTACCAATCCTATATCAAGAGAAGGCAGGATACCATGGATACAGAAGGATCTTCCATCAAAAGAGGTTAGGAAGGTGTTAGACAAAACCAAATCAGGAGATCCTAGATACTTCCAACATGATATGGACATCACACAAGTAGATGCGCCTTCATCTATAATTGTTTGTCCAATGGTTTTATCCTCATAGACTAGTTTGGACCTAGGTGCGTCTGATATGATTTCATAAAGAATCCCAGATTGAGCATAAATCAAATCAATTTGTTGGGATCTTAATATGGCTTCCTCATCAGTTTTTAACCCCGAAGTAGAAATGACTTTTGAAATATAAGGAAATAAAGACTTCAAAAACCATTCTAATAAAAACTCAGGAGGAATGTTGGCCTTAATCAACCTCTTTTTCCTTCACCACTCTTGAATATGGTCAGAAATGCATGTAGCCTTGTTTTTCCTAAAGGTTGACAAAAGGTCGATACTGATCACATCATACTGAACAGGAATATGGAAGTTGTTGAGGAAAACTATCACTAAATAAAGGAAACTATCATAAGTGGTGTCGTGGGGATTTCTCCCCTACTACATGAAAAATCACCTATGATCCAAGCCGTGCCCAAGTGCACGTTGGGGATAACAGTCTACTGAATGAGTTGAGTACTGTTATGGAGGAACCATATAAGAAGAACAAGTAAAGCAGGAAATACACTAGGTCGACAAAAAGTATGCATACAGACAATATGCAAGAATTTGAACCAATTTATTACTTCTTCTCCATGAAAGATGGAGGAATCTGAATACTGTATATTAAATTAGTGTACATGCTTATATAGGAAGTTGAGACTCTTGGTCGACTACCCGTTACATTCAGTTACAAAAGAAGTTATAACGGTTCAGAAGTTCAACCGTCGTAGACTACTGGAAGACATAGACATTCTGTTGATGTTCGACAGTCATTGATGTCGACAATACATGTGGAGATGCTGTCTGTCGAGTGCGAAACTTGTCGAGGTTCGGACTTGTCGAATTCAATGTGGAACCTATCGAAGCAGTCGAAGTGATAGACTTTCTCAAAGTTTGACAAAATACCAACTGCTGGTTGAATCATTCCTCCTTCCTTAAGAAACAATGGTATCCATTGCGTATTCGTTCAAGTGAGGAAACTTGTTGGCTACTTCAGTAGCAGAGTACCATTTACTTGCACAGGGAGTTGTCCAGCTTTATCCACTTGAAACAAGGGAATGGATTTCATCCTTGTATGATGTATGCATCGTCCCACAATGGTGTCGCAAAGAATAGGTTCCTGAACATCTAGATGGATTTCTTTGGGTTCTGCTGTCTGCAAGTCATTATGTTCCAACAATGTTGTATGGTATGGTCAGAGTAGATCTACATTGAATATTGGATGTAGGCCAAGGCATGCAGGAATATCGAGCTGAAAAGAATTTTCTCCAATATGTTTAAGGATACTGTATGTACCATATCGAAAGGGTTTAATCTTCCTGTATGGACCAGTGAAGCGCTCCTTCTTTAGATGTAATGAGAACTGATCCCTAATTTGGAATGAATGAGGAATACGATGCTTGTCGTATCGAGCCTTAGATTTTTGTGGGGAAACTCCTGCAATAAACAATGAGAATGCATGATATAACAGAAATATTGGAGCACAAAAGATATTTTATTGATCGCGGGCCACTTCAAGGGGGCAACCTCCTTTGAGCAAGCTCAATACAAAATAAATCTTCGATACTTTCATTAGCCTTAACACATACTTATATACTAAGTCTAATCTAAACACTATTACCCCCCATGAATGTGGGATAATGCAACATAATAACTAGACAACTTAACAACTATTACTTACTCCCCATGAATGTGGGATAATGCAACATAATAACTAGACAACTTAACAACTATTACTTACTCCCCATGAATGTGGGATAATACAACATACTGATGGGACGAATTACAAAGCATATGCATTCGATAAAATATACTAACAAAATAAAGAGGAGGGTTGACATGGGTTCTTAACATCTCCTCCCTCTTAAAAAGAAGCTTTGTCCTCAAATCTTTAGATGTGGAAACTGTTGCTGAATTTGAAGGAGCGGTTCCCATGTAGCATCCTCTGGTTGCATGTTGTGCCACTGAAGTAAGACCTATGTTATGGACCAAGAGAAAAGATGACAAGTGCGCTTATTGAGGATGGCCTCCAGATCTGAAATGATGGATGCTTCATTATCTCATTTTGGTAAAACAATTTGTTCTCTGATGTTGGTGCCAATCACTTGCTGAATGCAAGAAGAAGGAGGAAGTGCCAATTTATAAGCAATAGACCCAATCTTCTGAAGAACTGTATATGGACTAGAAATATTTGGAGTGAGTGTTTGATTCCCTTTGAGCTTCAAGGAGGATTGCTTGTAAGGATGTAGATGAAGAAAAACCATGTTACCGACTTGAAAAGTGCGCTGAGAACGGTGTTGATCGGCTTGGTGTTTCATGCGGGTTCTGGCCATGTGATGATTTTCCTGCAGAATGTGAAGAATCTGATGTCGGTTTCGAAGAACCATGTCAACTTCCTGAACTAGTGAACTGCTGGGGGTGTATGGAAGGAGTACTGGAGGTGTGTGACCATAAACTGCTTCATATGGAGTCATTTGAGATGCAGTATGGTAGGAAGTATTGTACCACCATTCAGCGAGAGGTAGACACTTTTCCCACAGATGTTGTTCTTTAGAGGTGAAACAACGAAGATAAGTTTCCCAATAGTTGTTGATGACTTCATTTGGACCATCTATTGGTAAGTGATAAACTGAACTCATATTCAGTTTGGTGTCAGTAAGGAGAAAATGACTTATGAAAGTTGCGTTGCGGTTTGAGAAAATGGAAGAAGGGATTCCATGAAGAAGGAATATCTTGTCCATGAAAATTTGTGCGATTGAGTAGGTGGTATATGGAGGGTTGGGAGCACAAAAATGATGATATTTGGAGAGCCGATCAACCACAACCAAGATTACGGTCTTCCCTCCATTTTTAGGGAGCCCTTGAATGAAATGCATCGAAATATATGTCCAAATCCTTGTAGGGATGGGCAAAGGTTTGAGCAATCCAGAAAGGAGTGTAGTTTCACCTTGGTGGTGCTGACAAGGAGCCAATTCAGAAACCATCTGTTGAATTTCTCATTGCATTCCCTTCCAAAAGAAGTGACATTGTGCCCTCTCATATGTTTTCATGAACCTAGAGTGTCTTGCCGATGGAGAAGCATGGAGTTCATAAAATACTGCCTGTTTAATATCTGTGCTTTGGGGAAGCACCAGACGACCCTTATATCTCAAAGAAGAGCCATCCCAAGAGAAATGCGGTACCATAGAAGGGTTACTAGACAACGGTTGGATGATTTCAGATAATGAGGAGTCATTGACATAGCCTTGCTGAACAGAGTGTAACCAAGTTGGAAAAGGCATAGAAATAGCTGAAAGAGAGACATGGCCATCAAATGCGTGGGAAAGAGTATCCACCACAAGATTGTCCTTAGCCTTCTTGTAATTGATCTCATAATCATAACCCCTAAGTTTGCTAATCCATTTCTGTTGTGTTGGGGATGAGACCTGTTGTTCCAGAAAATATTTCAGACTTCGGTGATTAGGCTTGATGCAACAAGGATTCCCTAAGAGGTATGGCCACCACTTCTGTACGACGTGCAAAATAGTCATAATTTCCTTCTCATATGTGGAGGTGGATAAATTCTTTCTAGGAAGGGATTTACTGGTGAATTCCATGGGATGTTCATCTTGAAAGAGGACAACAACAAGTCCATTGTCACAAGCATCACTCTCAAGAGTGAAGAGCTTGGAAAAATCAAGAATATGAAGGGTGCATCGGAATGAAAGATCCAAGGGAGTATTTGAGACTGCCGAAGGTTGCATTTGAATGAAATGGAGTTGAGTGATGACACCATGTGAATTATTCTTAAGGATCATTTCCATGCAATGTGAACTGATAATGCTGAGAGAGCCTGGTTGTAAGCCATTGAATGTGTGTTTTTTTCCAGTGACTAAAAAATGCATCCACAGTTCAGTAAAATCCCATAAGATGGGTCCAAGTGTGTGTAACCATTGAGTGCCCAAAATCACGAAACAACCTCCTAGGGGTATGGAAAACATGTTAGAGTGCAAGTTATAATCTCTAATAAAGATACACACACTGCGGCACTTTCCTTTGCAAGGTAAGGTGCTCTCATTGGAAACCATGAATTTAAAGTTGGAGCAAGGATGGACAAAACAATCAATTTGTTTAGCAATTTGAGGGTCAATAGGCGGTTGTGGAATGTTGACCTGATCATCTACTGGATCCTGAGCAGCGTCACAAATTTCAAGTGCAGGTGGGGAAGCCACATCCAAGAAATAGGTCTTGTGTTCAGTACATTGATGTCCCCGGGTGAATTTATCATCACAATTATAACAAAGTCCTTTTTCCCTATGTGCCTGCATCTCGGATTCAGACAAATGCTTGATAGGAGTGGTTCTAGGAGTCAGAGGGATTGGATGTCTTTGGGGAACCATATTTCTGAAATGAACAAAAGTGGATTTGGGGCGTTGCTGATCCCTAATCTTGACCTCTACCAACTTAGCCAACCCTAGGATTTCCATTATTGTGTTTGGACAGAACATTGTAATGTCAGATCAGATTGTATCCTTAAGACCACTAATAAAACAACTCCTGTAGAATGCATCAGAAAATCCTTCTATGTGCTTGACTAAGTTCTCAAATTCTGTCTGATACTCTCTCACAGTGCCAGTCTAGCGAAGTTTGGTGAGTGCTCCTGTGAAGTCATCAAAACCACTAGGGCCAAATCGATGCAAAAGGAGTTGGCAAAAATCTGTCCATTGGGGCACTTCATGATCCTTGATGTACCAACAGAACCATTGAAGGGCTTCACGTTCCAAATGAAATGATGCAAGTGGGGCTTTGGTGACATCAAAAGTGTTATGCATATTAAAGTATTGTTCTGCCTTGTGTATCCATCCACTTGGATCATCACCATTGAAGCGAGGGAATTCAATATTCGACCCACAAAAGTTGTTTGAAGCAGAGAATTCAGTGTCTGCAGAAGACTCAGGCTGTTGTTGGTTGCTCATGGCTGAATGCTGAAGATGGAGGTCTAGAAATCTTTGATCTAGATCTTTGATTTTGACCTTGAGGGTGACAAGTTCTTCTTCCATTTGTCTATTTTCTCCTGCGCAGGTGACAACCATAAGCAAGATTTATTTATTTATTTAATTTTTTTTTATCGAAAATGGGAGGAAAAACAAAAACAGAGAGGGTTTTAGAAAAGAAAAATTTTGAGTTGGAAAAAAAGAGAGTGGGTAACTAGGTGGTGGACACTTTATGAGGGACAAGGAAACAAAAAATGTGAATTTCAGAAGCAGGGTGAAAGAAGGAGATGGAATTTCGAGCATCGGGAAGTGGAATTGGGATAGGGTCCTCAATGAATAAAATATGTAGAATGGAATGATAGGGGTTGCAGTGAATTTTCAAGGGAAATAGAGCTAAATCAAGGAATATATGGCTAAAAAACAGAAATTTATACTTTTTTTTTGAAGAAGAAATGATCTGTGGCTGTGCTAGAAAGTTGTGCTTTATCAACTTGAATTGGAGTAAATGATCCGTGACAATTCTGGAATTCTGTACGTTATCAGCTGTAAATAGATATGGACCCCAGGTGTATTCGGCTTCCTAATGGTTCAAAGGTAGTCACTCGGCCACCAAGGCTGTCTCAGGCTTGAGTATTGGGGCAATACCCCTCAATTCACGGCGCAGGTAAAATTTCTAACCGCTTGGCCAAAAATGACAGCTGTTTGGTTTTCCTCACGGATGGGAATCTAGTAAATCTGGTGGGGGTCATTGCCCTTTTCGCTTGGTAGGTCCTCTTAATGGCCAGCTACTTCGAGGTTCCTGTGGTACTCCTCACAATGAGTTTTAGGGCTATGCCCAAGTACTTCCCACAGTTAAGTGGATAGGGTTTATTCCCTGAGCCGAATGAAAAATACTGCTGCAAGAAGAAGAACTACTGCAATAATCACAGTGCCAGAAAACATGTGGCAGAAATTTCACCCAATGCCCAAAAACCCATAATTAGAGCTAGGGTTTTGAGACACAAACTTTTAAAAAGAGAATAACCTGATCTATATTGCTCAAAATCGCTATTATAGCCTGTTTCTAGAATTGGAAAAACCACTCTGCTTCTACCCATGAGATTGGAATAGAAATCTGGGCACCTGATCAAAAGATTTTCGCTCTGCAATTTCCGCGGTCGTCACCGAAATTTTGAAAAATTGCTGATTTTAAATCTGCGATATCTCCACTTTTAGAACTCCAAATGAGATCATTGTTTTTTTGAAACTGCGTATTTTTGAAAGAGGAATTCAGATATGCAAATTTTTTTACTTGAATCTACATATAAATTTAAAAAAATGGATGTGAAAGTCGCCGCCCAATTTTGCCCCTTTAAAAAAAAAAAAAAAAAAATTCCACTTATGCCAAGGAAAGTGCTCTGATACCATATGTGGGGAACCTCCTGCAATAAACAATGAGAATGCACGTTATAACAGAAATATTGGAGCACAAAATATATTTAATTGATCGCGGTCCACTTCGAGGGGGCAACCTCCTTTGAGCAGGCTCAATACAAAATAGCTCTTCAATGCTTTCATTAGCCTCAACACATACTTATATACTAAGTCTAATCTAAACAACTATTACCCCCCATGAATGTGGGATAATGCAACATAATAANCTCTCCATGAATGTGGGATAATACAACATACTGATGGGACGACTTACAAAGCATATGCGTCCGATAAAATATACTAACAAAATAAAGAGGAGTGTTGACACGGGTTCTTAACAATTTTGCATTAGCTCGTTGCAACATTTCATGGGCTTTCTTCTGGATGTTGTAGATTTGATATCTGAACTTCAATGCTTTCTCCACTTCTTGTCCATCGACGACTGTGTCGAGGAATTGATTAAGTCGATAGGCATTGAGGGTTGAAATCCGTAATAGATCTCGAATGGAATATTTCCTGTAGAACTGTGTTGAGCACGATTGTAACTGTGTTGTATGTATGAAAGGTTGCCATCCCATGTTCTATGATGCTTATGGTTGTACATGCGAAGCAATTGTAAGACCAAGCGATTTAGAAAATTTGTCTATCCATCTGTTTGTGGATGGAAGGATGTCGACAAAGAGAGTCTCGTGTCAAGATGTTTCTAGAGAGTTTTCCAAAATCTGCTGAAAAATATAGCATCTCTATCGGAAATAATGGTCGTCGGGAGGCCATAATGTTTCCACGCATGTTCAAAGAAGAGCTTAGTAGCCTGTTGTGCTGTCATAGTCTTCTTGCATGGTGTAAGTATAGCCATCTTGGAAAATCTGTTGACTACTACTAAGATTGCGTCATGTTGATGTTTGATAGTAGGATATCCCTTCAAGTAGTCCATAGAAATAGATTCCCATGGTTGACTAGGAACTGGAAGGGGTGTGTATAGTCCTTGTCGTTGATTAGATGGTTTAGCAATGGCACAAACTACGCACAATCGAATGTACTTTTTGACGTCAAATTTAAGTGAAGGCCAATAAAAATACTTCTAGAGGACAAAAAGTGTTTTTGTGACTCTAAAATGTGTTGCAGTATTGTTGTAGTGCGCATCCCAAATGAGCTTCTGTTGGTGCTCACTGGTCGGTACACAAAGTTTTTCAAGCTTGTATAGCAAGGTGTCTTTCAGGAAGTAGTCGGTAGTAGACAACGTGTCGGTCTGAAGCTGTCGATAAATTGTGGAGAAGTCGCAGTCTACCGAATACAATTGTGGCCAAGTAGTGGTGTCATAACCCTGCATACTCATCACTATAGATATTAGAGTAATGGGTGGTCTGTTGAGACAATCGACTGCGGAATTATCTTTTCCTTTTCGATACTTACTACCAATTGAAATGGTTGTAGGTAATTAATCCACTCGAGTTGTCAAGTTTTCTGTAGTTTCAATTGGGACAGAGTGAACTGCAAAGGTTTATGGCTAGTGAGGATGATCGTTTCATTTCCAAGAATGTAGTGTCTCCATTTATTAAGAGCTTGCACAATGTCATACAGTTCTTTTTCATATGTCGAATACCTTCTGACAGTGTCACTGAAAGTTTCAGAATGAAACACGACTGGGTGACCTGATTGAGTGATCACTGCGCCGAGGGAATAGTCTGATGTGTCTGTATCAATCTCAAAGGTCTGATGAAAATCAGGTTACACAAGTACTGGTGCAGTACAAAGCTTGTTTTTGAGTTTTTCAACAGCTTTTTGTTGTGTTAGTGTCCATTTGAAGACAATTTTCCTATTTCCTTTCATCAACTGATTCAAAGGTGATGCAATGTGGCTGAAGCCAAGTATGAATCGTCCATAGAAATTCACCAAACCAAGAAAACTTCTTAGTTCATGAATGTTTTGAGGAATGGGCCAATATTTGAGGATATGTAGTTTTTATGGGTCGACATGAATGCCTGTAGAGTCAATCACATATCCCAAATATTTGATGCTGGTCATCGCAAATGAGCATTTTTCCATGTTCAGATATAGTCGATGTTTCTAGAGAGTGTCGAAGCTGTATGACATGTTCTTCCCATGATCGAATGAAAATAAAGATATCGTCGAGATAGACAATGACACACTTGCCGATGAAAGGTCGTAGGAGGTCAACCATATATCTCATGAAGGTTGTATGTGCATTAGTTAAGCCAAAAGGCATTACTAGCCATTCAAACAATCCTTCCTTGGTTTTGAAAATCGTTTTCATACATCGGTGGACTCATTTGGAATATGGTGGTATCCCAACTTGAGGTCGAGTTTCATAAAGAACTTAGCACCTTTCAGATTGTCGATGAGTTCATGTATCCGTGGAAGAGGGTATATGTTATTTACTGAATTTTTTTTGAGAGCTCGATAGTCGATGGACATGCGCCAAGTCCCGTATTTATTTGGAACTAAAATGACTAGACTTCCACAAGGAGTGGAGCTGGGGAAGATATGACCCTTATCTATCAAATCCTGGATTGGCTTGTGAATTTCTTCATTCTCGAGAATGGATCTTCTGTAAACCGATGCGTTAGGTAATGAAGAACCAGGAACAAGGTCAATGGATTTTTTTACCTGACAATGCAGAGGTACTCCATTTGGATCTTGAAATACGTTCTGGTATTCTTCAAGAATGCGGTTGATCTACTGTTGTTGTCAAGCGCTGCACTAGTAGGTGAGTCGACTCGTTGTTGCAATATTCTTGGAATGTTGAGGCTTTATCATGATTAATGTGAACTTTTGAGCATGATTGATAAGCTTCTTTGTTTGTTTGGAAGATATCATAGAAACCGTTGATGTGGGTTGTTGCTCTGGTATGTCGTACCATTGATTCTAGATTTTGACAATCACCTTTTGATGTCATGAATGATATGTACCATGTCGATCCCATAGGTAGGGTTTCCCGAACAAGGCGTCGGCTATAGAAAGAGGTGCCACGTCAAAGAGTACTTCATCTTCAAAAGGTTTAATGAAGTAGGCGAGTCTACATTGGCGTGTGATTCTTAGTTCTTGTCCATCCTTTATCCAATCGATATTGTAAGGATGAAGATGTGGAGTGGTGACAAGACCTAATTTCTTCACAAGATCTTTAGAAACGAAGTTCTTCTATCTACCATCATCTACAATGAGATGTAATGGATTCTTTTGGACCCATATCCGTGTATGGAATAGGTGTTCTTGTTCCTCCTGATCGATGATAGTCGAGGCTGTCAAAGTGGTCGAGGTCGAAGCCAAGAGGTTTGATGCATTTGGGTCAAATTCTACTAGGGTTCTATCAAAAAATTCTGATGTCGACATTTTTTGCCAAAAATTTCTTCAGAGGTTTGCATTCTGACGTATCATGCCATGCTGAATTGTGATAATCACACCATTTCCTGGTAGGATCTTGTTTGTTGCGATCCCTCCTGTCTTTCTGAAATTTCTTCTTTTGATGGTCGGGATTTGGCGGAGTCGATTGGGAAGGATTCTTGAACTTGTCAGAGTCAGCTGGTGACTTCTTATCGGTTGTTCGACATGCTAGCTTGTTCATGAAATGTGATTTTCCTCTTTTTTTAGATTCAAGCTTGCTGGTGTAATGAAATGCATTCACAAGCGTACAGACAGTTAAAAAATACATTTCTTGCTAAATGTATGGGGATAAACTGCTGACGTACTTCAGGACAAGAAGTTGCTCTTCTTCTTGGACGCCAAGTCTAGCCATGATTCTATAGAACTCGTCGGTGTAACTCTGTATGGGCTGGTCTTTCCATTGCCTTAGCTGCTGCCACTTCTTATACTGTTGTTCAAGATACTTGGGAGGGTAGAACTCCTTTCAGACATATTCGAAATTTTTTACCGATGTGTCTATGGGGTCACATCCTTTTTCCATTTTTGTCGATAGATTATCCCACCAACAGTGTATGAAGGTTGGCATCTTCAAGGATGCAATAGTGATATTTTTCGCTTTGGAGAGTTGATTCATTGAGTAGTAAGATTCCAGTTGT
This sequence comes from Pseudotsuga menziesii, assembly GCA_001517045.1. Taxonomy (NCBI): domain Eukaryota; kingdom Viridiplantae; phylum Streptophyta; class Pinopsida; order Pinales; family Pinaceae; genus Pseudotsuga; species Pseudotsuga menziesii. Next base: position 235,795 of record LPNX010662539.1, read on the forward strand.
TGTACCCAATTGTCGACGGATTCTGCGTCAATATTGCCTTCAAGATTCGCTATGTCTAGGTTCAGTTGTACTTTGAAGGGGATGATTTTATCGGAGTGAGGTTGCTTCGAGGATTCCCCAGAGTTTAGAGTGACTCGCATGAGAATCTCGTTGAATTGGGCGAACATTTCGGTTTGCTAGTGAGCTAGTGATTTTTCGATGAGTTGCTCTGTCTCGTCAGTTGCATGTCTATTGTCTGCTTCTTCGACCATTTTTTTAAGTCGAAGAAAGTGTCTGCTTGTGTTGTTGAGTTTGTGAGTGTGTTTGAACAGACATAAGTTAAATAAATTTGATGGAAGTGCTTATGTAACTTATACTCTGAAAAAGATCAAGCTTTGATACCAATGATCCAGGTCGTTCCTAGGTGCACGCTGGGGACAACAGTCGACTGAATGAGTCAAGTAATGTTATGGAAAAATCATATTAGAAGAACAAGTAAAGAAGGAAATACCCTAGGTCGACAGAAAGTATGTGTACAGACAATATGCAAGAATTCGAACCAATTTATTACTTCTTCTCCATGAAAGATTGAGGAATCAAAATACTGTATATTACATTAGTGTACATTCTTATATAGGATGTTGAGACACTTGGGTGACTACCCGTTACGTTCGGTTACAAAAGAAGTTATAACGGTTCAGAATTTCAAGCATCACAGACAACTAGAAGATAGAGACATTCTGCCAATGTTCGACAGTTGTTGATGTCGATAATACATGTGGAGATGTTGTCTATTGAGTGTGAAACATGTCAAGGTTGGTTGTGTCGAGGTTTGGACTTGTCGAATCCAATGTGGAACCTGTCGAAGTAGTCATAGTAGTCAAAGCAGTCGAAGTGCTAGACTTTGTTGAAGTTGGAAAACATGCCAACTGCTGGTTGGATCAACCTACCCTAGATTAGTCAGATCAAAGGGTTGAGTTTATGGTGCAAGGGATTTCTTAGCCTTGAATTACAATAAGCAATAACAACAATTTAATATTTTTAACTAACTAATGCAACAAAGTAACATAAAGAAATACCTTTAATTTGGGTCACTGTAGCTGTTTGAGGAAATGGTCCGTAGGATCCCATGATCCTAGTATATGTTTATCTGCAACAAGGGGTTGTCACCAGAAAAGGGATTAAGGTTTATACAAAGAGAACTCAACGCGCAACGTGGGATAGCGTGGTGAAAGGTGTGGTAAGTGAGAAGTGGAAAAGTTTATGGAATGTAAAGTTGATGAAAAAATGTGACTAAAAGTGTTTTTGGGGATACCTTCACAATGTATTTATAGGATGATCCAATGTTTTTTGACCCATGGTATTTTATTGTGCATCGTATTTGTCCATGGTTTTTGACCCATTCTCATTTTAGGGTTTTTTGGTCCTTTTTGGAGAGAGTGGGGATATGTTGTAATAAATGAACATCTTCCCTGTATTTATGGGGGAAGGAATAATAATGTTTTGGACCAATTATGGTGGAATACAATTGTGAAGGTCAAAATGGAGGGAATAATGATGGGATTATGATGTATAATTATGGTTTGGACCATAGAGAGCTAGGTGGAGAATTTTTGGTGTTAACATTTTTCCCCTGATGTGTGATGGAAGGAGCTCGTTGTATGGCCTAGAGACATCATAGGATCAAGGGAGAAATGGTGACAACGATGGAGAAACCAAAGGGAACCGTGGAGGAGTCAGATTTTCCTCATTCGATCTGCAGTGGATTTTTCTTTGTATTACTTCTAAAAAATGGATGAGCTAAATATAATCTCAGACATATATATGGAGGAGGTGGGCATACCCATGCTCGTATTAATTTTTTATTTTACAAATGGGGATCAAGGCTCAAACAATGGGAGTTGATCAATACACATATACAACTGAAAATACATAATGGTGGCCTCAATGGGAGGTTGAATACTAATATAGATATGAAGAACTGGTACATAGGAACAATGAAATTCTCTTGGAATGCAATATCACAATAACCGATGCTCTCTTAGAGCTGAAGGTGTACAAAACTGTATGGACTCAATGATTGAGAGTCAAATCTCTAAGGTACAATAAAGAACATCAGATCCTGGATATATACAGAAGCATGATACTGAGGGGCTTCTGAACACTATCGCCAAAGCAACTCGGATATCACAAGGGACATGAAACTGTATGCGTCTCAAATAGACTCACCAATGTACTAGATTCGGGTGACAACCGGGGTCTTTAACCAAATAATGAAGGAACCAATACCATGTATGAATATCAATGGTGTGATAATGTAGCTGAAGTCGAGCACGTGAGACACAACCAACCCAAAAGGCACTAAGGAATCCTTTCAAGTGGTCCAAGGAACTCATCAATGAGGTGGATGAAACCAAGATACATGCACCTATGGGTCTATCCTCTGGAATATATGTGTTGACATCGACATAGGGAGACGTAAAACTACCAAGGAAATGAGGTTTCCTTGATAGAAGCATGAGGGGGAAAACCAGAGATATGGAAAAATAAGGGAACTGAGACATTGAGTGGGGAACAAGGGAAGGGGAGTACGAGGGGCTCAAAATTACTTTATTAAGAGTATAATGGTAAGGCTGACTTGGAAGTAAATGATACTGACTTACAGGGAGGGAATCATAGCTGTGGAACTGGGGATATCACTGCAATGGGATATACTTAGGGAAGTAACTGGACAAGTGATATCTAGGAGATCCAAGGGAGACTCATCGGAGAGTACTCTGAACAAAGGCGACCCAATGGGGGGAATGCTGCCATAATGGGAGACTATATGCAATATATGTGGGAACTGAAAGGCACCGTTTGGGCCTTCTTCATAGTTTAAGGAGATCGAGGAAGGGATATAAGTATGCTTAGTGTGATACTATCTCGTGTATTTTTTTTGAGCCCAAGATGGTAAATGATCGATGGTGTTTTCATGTTTAGAGAGTCTAAAAACATGAAGAAGACTCCAATGGGGTCTATTTTTCGTATAATAGTCCTGTATGTCCGAAAAAGGATAAAAGTGTACAAAGGAGAGCTCTCCCAACTGAAAGGGGCAGGGGGAATTCTTTTCCGTAGTTAGTCCAACCAAGGCGAAAAAGGTTAAACCTATACTGATATTACAGTCATTCAAATACTTTTACGAGCATGAATGAAACCAAGTTTTCTCGGTGATATTTTGTTTATGAGAGGGCTGGAAAAGAGCTTAAATACAAACCATAAGTGATTTTTTCGTAAGTTACGGTCCCAATGTCCAAAAAAGCATAAAAGGATACACAAGGAATCATTCCTAGCTAGAAGGTGCTAGGGTGGTCTTTTTCTTTAAATAGTATACGTAGTCTGAAAAAGGGATAAATGATACCAGATATATGCCCTTTCAAATACTTTAACGAGTGTGAAAGCAAGCAAGCATGCTCAAAAATATTTTCATTCTTTAAGGAGTCGAAAAAGATCTTAACAGAAACTCCGTAAAGGTCAGTCAAGCAAGAAGGAAGTGTTTGATGGACCGAAAGAGGTGATGTTGTGAACATGGCCAAAATGAATAAAAGATAACAGTGGAACACTAGTGGGGCCTCCTTGCGGGACAGTGAATGGTGGTTAAATAATGCCGAGTTTGTAGTATGGATGGAGTGGATGTATCGTGAACATGCCAATACATAAGGGGTTTGATTTGCATGGTGGCACACAAATAGAGGTAAATTCGGGAAATGGACCAAAAAAATATGGGGAGACCACGAGACGTGGGTTGCATAAGTAGAGATAAGACAAAAAACTGAACCCAATAGTGCGAATGATGTGAAAAACAAATGCAAGATGACACTCTGGTGCATGGAAGAAGGGGATTGACCAAATGGAGGCCTATAAACAAGGGGGTACTACATGCCACATTTCATTTTCATTGCACAGTGTTGAGTTGGAGTAGAGGGCCCTAGAGAAAAGCTACTGATTTCTTTCGATTGGATTGGTGGTTTTCTGATATATGAGTTGAAGGTAAGAGCTCTCACCTATCCCATCATTTTCAGTGGTTTAGTTTTTTCATTTTTATGATTCTTGGGGCCTTGGTCGAGCCCGAAGGGTTCGTGGGGCTGGGTCACACTTTTCGAGGGAAAAGGCATGAGCTAGGTCACGCCTATCGAGTAGACAGGCGTGACCTAGGTCATTCCTTTTCAGGAGACAGGCACGACCCTAGTCGCACTTGTCAAGCATTTTTGTGTGACTTAGGTCACGCAAAAAGGCCCGATAGGCGTGGCCTAGAACAAAATGGAAAATTTGGTTGAATTGGGTCTGATAGGGAATTTTTAGATGTGCAGGATGCCTCAAGTTGGATGGCGAGAGAGGGACATCAGTGACCTTAGAGATGAGGTGGAGGAGGATGGAGCAGTACATGTTATGCTCTCCTGGTGTGGGCTATTGAAGTTCTTCTAGATCCCCTTGATGCATTCAAAAAAGATACTATTGAACAAGCTGGTTATATTTTGGGATAGGGACTCAGAGTGTTTCATCATATAGGGTGAGCAGTTGGAGATTACCCTCTAGGATGTATGATTTTTTACTGGACTTCCATTACTGGGAGTTATCGGTGATATCTCATTGAAAATCCTAAGTGGGGTGTTGATGGATGACTTGTGTGCCCGGTATTGCTATGCCTCGGCTTATGTGCATGCACCATACATATTAGTGTGTGACATCGAGAGTTTGGAGACTCGGGAAGTGGTAGCGATGGTGCTGCAAATACTATGATCGAAAGGTCCTCACAAGATCTCGGGCGACCAACTACTGATGGTCGAGAGTGTACAAAGGGTCACCTACTATGGGTGGGACCATATGTACTTGACACCGGTTTGACGTGGGATGAACTAGGCTATTTTGGTGGAAAAGGGTTTCTATTTCCCCTCCTTTTTGTGCTCATTCTTCTTCGAGCGACTACCGACACTGCGACTGCATCTGGTGGTGCACGACAGAGGACCTTGCAAGCCTCGATGAGGAATTGGTGCAAGATGATGATTAGGGAGGGAGGTGGCTTATTCGGACATTTATTCACCCGAGAGATTTTTGCACATTGGTGGTAGCTTCCTATTGTCATAGAGGACTATCCATATGTTGGACTGTACTACCAGTGAGATGCTGAGATGCCTCGACCTCCATCACAGGTCTAGGTAGTAGGGACCTAACGGTACATATACATGAATATTTTGGTTTCATTCATACATATATTAGTTGCATAGTGGTATCTTGATCATACATGTGATAGATACTATTGACATGATGTGTGCATTTGCATACGTGGGACCGCACCCTCCAGTGGGATACCAGTGGTGCAGGGGTATTGTGGAGGGGTTAGATCCACCCGCTCATGGGAAAATGAGGTGGGGGAGTGCTAAATTAGACTCAATGTGGCTGGCCGTGGAGTGGTTATTGGAGGGGGTCACCGACGATGGATGGAAGTACCTAGACAACGATATGATCACTGCATGTTGCATAGCTCCTCCAGAGTGGATCTCTATAATGAGGAGGATTGCAGTTGTTGCTGAGTATGTCAGAGCGGCGACATAGGGTGATGTGTTGATGGAGGAAGAGAGCTTAGATGAGGAGGAGGACATTGAGGAGGAAATAGAGTTAGAGGAGGAGGCCTCAGACTAGAAACATGTGGTGCTACCCCCAATGCATTTAACCATGGGGATTTTTGTATGATATGTATGATCAGACAAGAAATCCTATGGAGCTTCTCTTTTTTGACTGAACATGATGATATTATATGAATGCATGTGGATGCATATTTTTTATTTTTACGTGTTTTATGAGTCTCTTGTTATGATGATGACTATGACTATATGATCTATATGACATAGGCATGCATGACTATATGATGATGCATGATGTAGTGTATTTCCTATATGCGATGATTGATGTGCCACTCTAGAACGTCATTAGCCATTTGGTATGCTACAATATTATGACTTTTGGGGACATGCATGAATGAAATAGACTCAAAATGTCTAACGAAGTGTCTAGTGCACAAGAACTTTCTAAAGAGATATGGATCGTGCACCCAGTAACAGTTTTTCAAGTGAGAGATAAACAACTAGGAGTCTAGGAAGACATCTAGGTGACGAATACCCAAGTGAAGGGTGATAATCATGATACAAATGACATCGTCGTAATCATCCTAGTTATTGGTAGAAATACCAACACACATTCTGTTGATATGGATTGACTCGTGCAATGGGGAATAAATGACCCACGTAGTCGGGGCGAGATTAGGAGATCATCTACTTACACCATCGACGAAACCAACATAGCAGGGAAATATAGTATCCATCTAGAACAACCAAGGAAACAAACTGTGAGACTCATGGTAAAAATGATGTAAAACAAGAAATAAATATTATGATACAAGGGTATGTAGGTTGGTCAACTTAGGCATATGATATCTTGAGGTAGATTCCATTGTGAGGATTCTTCAAGAGGTGATTGTTGGTGTGAGAAAGGAGGTATTCCCACTTACTGAGACATCGATGGATGACATAAGGGCCATACCACATGGATTCAAACTTCCCTTTTCCAGCCTTATCATGGGCTTGATCATAGAAGAGGAAAAGGTCCCCCTTGTTAAAGGTGCGTGGGTGGATGTGGGAGTCATAATGGGACTTCGACTGGGTCTTATCCACTTCTATCATTTGGAGAGCAGCATGATGGTCCTCATCAATTTGTTCAAGCATAAGTAGGCTTTTTCCTAATGGTGAAGTATCAGGTAGAATCTCAACGATAAGGCAAAGTGACAAAATTTGGAATTCAATGGGAAGAAATGACTCCACTCCGTGGAATAAATGAAATGGGGTAAAACTGGTGGCGGTTTTAGCCGATGTCCGGTAGGCCCTGAGGGAGGAAAAGAGAAAGTGGTGCCAATTGGTCTTGTGTTTGTCCACCATTCGTTGGAGCATGGTTTTGAGGATTTTTTTCAACATCCTCAACTTGGCCATTTCCCTGAGGGTAATAAGCAAAGGATTACTAATGTTTAAATTTAAACATGGCAGAGACCTCTGTCCAAACAACGTCCTTGAAATGATAATGGTGGTCTGAGACTAGCTGGAGGGGGACACCAGAACGAGCAATAACATGGTTAAAAAAGAAGAGAGCCACAGTATCGGCCTTACAATTGAAGTTTGGCATGGCTTCAACCCACTTAGTGAAGTAATCAACAGCCACAATGATGTATTTATGGACGCCACCGAAGGAGGGTTACAAGTCATGAAGTCAATCACCCACTTACAAAAGGGGTCGAATGTGACAACAGGGTGTAGAGACGCAATATGTGTCCTTGAATTTGGGGAAAATAATTGGAAATTTCAGCAATGTTTGATTGCTCGGATGAAATCATAAAAGATGGAGGGCCAAAAATAACCAAGGCGGAGGATATTCTAAGAAGTATCCAGACCAAAGAGTTGGCCGCCATAGGCTCTGCTATGACAGTCATTTAAGACTTGTTCGACTTGATCATAGGTGAGGCAACGATGCAATATGGTGTAATTTATACCGTGGCGATACAGGACATCACCGATGAGGAGATATCGAGTAGCTTGATGTCAGATACGACCCGATATTTCACGGCTTAAATGGGGCCCAAATTTATGTGTGCATAAGTAAATGAGGATACCCTCATACCACAGGTGTTCAGTGGATATGGAAAATAATAATTCATCAGGGAGATTAATCGTGATAGGAGGCAAGGTAGACGATGATGGGAGGTCTTCCATCAAGGAAGCTAACACCAAAGTTTTAGCACTTTTGGGTGTGACAAATTCCAAGTCATACTCTTGAAGGACAACAATCCACTTGGAAGCACGGTCTTGGATGAGGTGGCGCCTCAAGAGGAAGCACATGGGGTTGGAATCAACCACAAATTTGGTGCGACTGAGGAGGATATAATGACATAGCTTCTATACCGAAAAGACGATGTCTAGGGCCATTTTCTCTTTGTGGGAGTAACGTAAAGGTGGTCCATAAAGTTTTTGACTTACATAATAGATCACATGCTCTTGGCGAGCAACGTCTTCTTGGACTAAGACTCCAGCGATGGCATTTGCAGATGATGACACATAGAGGATAAAATCCTTGGTGAAATTGGGAGGAGACAATAAGGGAGAGGAAGTCAGAGCTTGTTTTAGTGCATTGAAAGAGGCTTGCGCTTGCTCATCCCACACAAAAGAAATGTTGGTACAGAGCAACCATAAGAATCCATGGAATTTCGTTGCATAGTATGGAATAAATTGACGAAGGAACTTGGCCTTTCCTTGAAGGCTCTACAATTTGAGCAAAGTACGTCGGGGGGGGGTGGGGGGGAGATTCAGGATGGCTTGAAACTTCAAAGGATCCATGATAATCCCTTTATGAGACACAATCAATCCTAATAAGCGATCGATTAGGACACAAAACACACACTTGAGGGGGTTCAAGTGGAGGTTATATTTGTGACATCGAAGGAATACTTGGCGTAAGTCATCCAAATGTTGAGAATGCTTTCAAGATCGATCCGTGAGGTTATCTAAATAAACTAGGATAATGTGAATAAGGTCATAGAAGTAAAAGGTCATGGCTCGCTGAAAAGTGGCTCCATCATTTTTAAGGACAAACAACATGACACAATACACAAAAGTGCCACAGGGAGTAGTAAAAACGATTTTGTACTGATTTTCTTTGCATACCTGGATTTGGTTGTAACCTAAGAAATCGTTCGTGAACAAAAATAATTCATGGCTTGCATATGTGTCGATAATCTGATCGATAAATGAAGTCGAGAAGTTGTATTTGGGACATGCCAAATTCAAGTTGTGGAAGTTAGTACAGACACGAATGGTACTTTGTTTTTTATTGACGGGAATATGATTGGAAACCCAAGTGGTATACATATTGGGGTATATGAAGCCTGCTTCACGTAGTTTTTTGATCTCATCTTTGATGACATGGGCCTTTGATGGGTGAATGGGTCATTGCTTTTATAGAATGGGGGAAACATCAGGCCATGTAACAATGCGATGTTGTATGGTAGATGGGTCAATCCTAGGCATCTCAGTATAGGACCAAGCGAAAATATCATGAAATTCCTGAAAAAGTGTTTTGTAGGAAGGGACTTCTTCATGGGAGAATGAAGCACCAAGCGTAATATCCTCAACTATCTTGGGTTTCGTGGAGATATTGAATTTAATGGTTGGAGAAATGTTAGCCATGTTACCTTTTTTAAAGGCTTCAGGTGTCAGGTTGGATTTTTAAACCAATCGACATTTCCATGGATGAAGTCTTTTGCTTCGACCGTAAATTGATCCGACGATGAGGAAGGTTCATCGGAGATGAAGAAGGAGTGATGGTGCATATCATCCCAAGGATATTTAAATTCGAAAGAGTTTCGAGGATCTCTTCCTCATTGTAAAAGTAGCGTGTGGATAGATCAGATGGATATAAAGACGAGGAGGAGGAAGGGATACTGGAGGTAGAGATCATATAAATGGTGTTATTGGTGTCTGAGGAGGAGGTTGGGGGGTGGATCTCCTTAAGGATAATGATTTCAGACTCACAAGAGTGCTTGTGAAGGCCACTAAGGAGCAATAAGTACTTGGGAAAGTTGGGAAATGGTGGGAATAATGGTCATATAGGCCACAAACTGTACACGAGTGGTTGGTGCATAGCGATTTCTTCTTAACTATAGGTATGGTTGGTACGTTGACAATTGGAGCGTTGTCGATGTCAAATATTGTGCGCATATGGGTGTGAAGGATCGAAAAACCGGGATAGTTTTGTGTTGCATGGAATAAGACATTGCATAACACAGAAGTAGGAGGTGGACATGGTTCTGCTGGGGCTTTGGGTGCCTTTCCCCAGTCTTTGTGGGAGGATGGGGGGTAGGAGTAGATGTAGAATCATTTTTTTTGTACCGAGATGCGGGTGTGACACCATCTTAATAGGTTGGGCTGGTGTTAACATGATATTTGGTGGCGGGGGAAGGGTGGGGGGATCAAGGTACCACATGGGAATACCCAAAGTGAAACTTGGAATGTTGAGAGTAGCCATGACTGGCTTACTCACAATTCCAGAAGGTGGAAAGAGGAAGGGGATCATGTGTACGGATAATGAAACCCAATAATTCTCTAGGGTTTGTGGTTAGGGTTGTGGCTGAGGTTGCGAGGAGGTCAGAATGTTACTAGATGTGATAGTGCACAAATTTGATATGTCAGTCATCGAAGGATGAGGTGGGAGAGACAAAAATGTGTCTGTCAAATGGGAATTGGTAAATAGGCCTAGACCAGTGGCATACAAGGAAGGGATGGAGAGGTTGTCGATGGTGGTGTCGACAGTGGGGAGGACATGTTCCGGGGTGTCCGTTTGTTTAGGATCGTAATATGTCAGTTGGTCTATAGTCATGATTTTCTCATCATGGGGGAACATAAACAGTCAGAAGACAATAGAGGAAATGACTCGCATTGCATACATATAACTACATCCAAGGAGGAGGTTACAATCAAGTTGGGAGTTTACAAGCTCAATGTCAATCAACACGATTTTTCTGGCTAACTAAACGGGCACATTTGTGAGAATGCCTTGTGGTTGAGTAGCGCGACCATCGTAAGCACGAAGGTTTGTGGTTGAAGGTTGAAGGGTTGGGGATCCGATTTTCTGCCAAACAAAGGTTGACATAACGCACGTGGATGACCAAATTATGAATAGTGACAGAAACCTATAAGGCTACAAATGATGGCATCCGAGGTTCTCCTTGATCCAATTCGAAAATGATTAACCTGGAATCAGAGGGATCGATGCAGACACCTAAAGCGGATAGAAAATATTTACATTATGAAGGACAAGTTTTAAGGACTTCCAGAGCGAACATGGCAGAGGCAGACTAGTCCAATTCATCGACAATACTGTAATTAAGGGTGGCTCTCACAGTGGGATTGTCTATGATGTGACGCAAAGGGAATGACACGACTTTGGAAGTCCCATCCATGGGGGGTCTCAACAACTATAAGGACATATCAAGATCTGTGGAGGTTGATGTAGTGTAGAGATTAATGGTTTCCATGGTGAGCCATATTGGTTTCGTCGAGTCTGTAAGTTGACATCAGATGACAATGTCATAAGATGATGGACACTAGGATCAATGGGTTGACCCACAAACATTTTTGCGGTATTTAATGGTACCAAGGGTTGGGTTGCAACCATCCCTTGATTAGGTAATGGTTTCTACAGTGCCATAGGTGGAGGACCTTGTGGTGTTGGGTTTGGATGTGCTAGAGCGATTGCATTGGGGCCACATTGATTGGTTTGCAACAAATGGTGGATTCAATTAATATGGGGGCACTGATGTGTATAATGGTTGTATGTGTCATAAATGGTGCATGGATGGTTAGTCTGCAACTGATGGTTTTTCCCAGGTAAAGGTGGACGCTGGGGATTTTGCACAGGGGGGTTATCTCTGCTGTTATTTGGAGTGTTGGGTTGTTTTCCACCTCCCTGAGGTTGGTTGTTTCCTCGATTCCTACCTTTATGCCGTATTCCCTGCCCTTGTTGGTTGCTGGGGGCAGGTTGATTAGGGAGGTTTTGCTGAGCGTAAACCTGTCCCTGAGGAACTAGAGGAGTCTGGGCTGGAGCAGGTGTAGGTTGTACAGGTGGCGGGTAGTAGGCAGGAGCAGCTAGAGGGGATGCAAAGCTTACCATCTGCCCATTACATGCAGGTGCCAAGCAGTTCGGCCAGTGAACGTGAGGAATGGGTGTGGGAGACACATATGAAGGTGTGGATCCAGAATGAGTTGCTACATGTGAAAATTTAAGGGCGTAGCCTGGTTGGGAAACATTAGGGGTGTTACCAGAGTGATGCGGAATCAAAGGAGAGGCCTTGTATAGGTGGGGATGTTGGGTAATAGATCCAATAGCTCCATCAACAGCATGGAATTCCCTCAACGTATCTCATCGTGAGGATCCAACATGAGGAACGTCAGGTATGATGGTATACAGAAAAACCGATTGGGCATAGATAAGATTGAACTATTGTTCTTTGAGGATGGCTTACTCCTCAGTTTATGTGCGCTCAGGGGAAACATCCTTGGTGATAGGGGGAGTAAGGTTTTAAGAAATCAATCGAGGAAAATATTATCATCTAACTGGATTTTACACAATCTATGGCAACGATGCCACTCATGGAGATGATCTGTGATATGGGTAGCAGTGTTTTGTCTACATGATAATAGGATTTCCACGCCCTCATCGTAACGAATGGGTAGCTGGAAGTACTAGAGAAACATCAAGGATAACGAGGAAAATTATGAATAAGTGGCACGAGGTAGTTCGATGTACCATTTGGATGCAACACTAGTGAGTGTGTGCTGGAATAGCCGCAATCAGATAGAATCATCCACTATGATGTTGGAAGAACACCATAACTGGAAGGACATAATGTGGTTCTAAGGGTATTCTCCCGTCTTTCCCTCAAACTTAGGGATGTTCGAGGGGATTTTGGTAGGCATGGGAGGCCATAACAGGTCATGATGGATGGGGTCATTCGTCAATCGTTCCAAATCAGGCAGGTTGATACTTACCATAAAGGGTAGATGAGGACCTAGACTATATCGAGGAGGGACAAAAATGGTGTTGGGACCGATATGCATGTAGTTTCCATGTGCAAATGGGGGTTGGTATGGCTAACTTTCGATAGTAGGAGTAGTCACTGGAACAATTTGAATAGTCAAAATGGTGGTAGAAGGACCGATTCCCCCATGCATAAATGAAGGTTCAGTATGAATTGTGGTGGTTGTAGTGGGGCCACCACTAGTGGGTAGTGGACCAGAAACAATGTGTGTTGTGGCAAGGGTCCCACTAGGACCAGGACCTGTAGATTTGAAAAAAGGGATACCCGATATGACGGGTGGAGCAGTCACGAAGCCACTATCAACCATCCCCCCCTGAAAGGGGTTGGGAAGTGCACCATCCATGGGGCTAGATGGGGCAGTGAACAAGGTAGGTTCGGATTTATAAGAATCCAAATCAGACTCATATGTAGTTTATGGCTCTGAAGGTGGTGAACGACGTCGAATATGGATCCAATGATGATGGTTTAAGGAAATGAACTGAGGGGTATGCCCCCTAAGTCTATGTGAGTATCGTGGTGGAGCAATGATGGCATGATGGTGTGCTATATGATGAATGAAGGATCAAGGGTGTAAACTGTAAGCTCAAAATTCCAAATACAACCGAGGGTGTAGAAGGAGAGCTGATAAATGGTGGCACACAGGCCAAAAAACAAGATATAAAACTGAACTGCAACAATATGTCACAACAATCAATTCTACAATGAAGTGGCCAGAAATCCAACAAGTAATACTACATAGAAATAAAATAATGCACTAACCTATGGGGTATAAGGGCAAGCAATATCCTAGATAAAACATGGAAGCCCCTCACAAATCATATCATCTACTGGGTGATGAAATCCACAGTCAAACAATATGAAATGGAAGGACAATATGCCAAGAGAATCCCACTATCGAGAGGGACCTCGGGTAAAATATCCCTAAGAGACTGGAAACTAGGCTACCCCATTCATGAGATGTACAGGATGGTTTCCTGGCACTTCGGCCCTTTGGCCCTTGACACCTGATATGGTCCTTGACATGCACGATGAGGACTATGAAGGGTTAGCCTTCGGTGCAGAATGGTGTGCGATATTCCACCCTGACTTCTGGAACCCCTTCGTTGTGGCTTACTCCCACAAAGCGGGGGGCCTCCCAAAAAAATAGTCATGTCCATGTCAACAAGTACTAGAGGATTTTGGTACCCTAGAGGACAACAAATATGTCTCAGATGTAAGTGAAAAAGGGGTGTTATTTGGATGCCTATCCCCAATGTCCTAACTTAACTACAATATTGTTTTGGTCCTCAAATGAGGTTACAATGTTGGTTGAGTTAAGTTAAATTTTAGTCTCAGCTTGGGTTCATGAACCAATAATTTTACTTTAGGGTTTTAGATGTGTGCACAAGTGATGTGCAATGTCTAAACCCTAACGATCTCACTGTCGATACGCAAATGCAGAAAAATAAATAACAGTAAATGGAAGTAAATATTTTTAAAAACAACTAATGCTTCCAGATAACAATGCATACACAAGTAAATGAGCACATAAGGAACTTCACAGGATGTAGGAAACACACAGGGGCTCTCAACTACCAAGCTCGACTAAGGGGGCTCAAATACAAGGAAAATAGGACCGCAAAACAAACCAGGGGGTTGTAAGCAATCATATCTGGAAGGAAACAATCAACGAAGGGGTAGAACACAAACAAGGGGTATGGAAAGGGTCTCAAACCACCGCAAAGGACTGGAAAAACTGCAGGTCACATTTTTTGGTGGAATAGGTGCGGTCGGGGTTCCACAGAACTATAAAATAGTCGCGATCGAGATGGAAAATCAACAGAAATACTTAGCTCACACAAAATAGGGGTTTTTGCGTGACAAGTTGCAAAAAAATGGGTCACAGTAGTGTCCGGGATCGCTTTGGAATCTTGTACAAGTGCGATCTGGAGTTTTGTTCCAGGTCACACTTATCAAGGAAAAAGGCACGAAATAGGCCGTGCTTATCGGGAAAAAAGGTACGACCTGGGTCACAACTTTCTGACAAATAGGTACGATACAAGCATAACTGAGGGTATTCAAAAACACCTCCAAAAATAGAAATACAAGGGGATCAAACCAATGTAGTCTCCAAAAATGTAGTGGGGATTTCTCCCCTACTACGTGGAAAATCCCCTACCCTAGATCATCCAGATCAAAGGGTTGAGTTCATGGTGCATGGGAATTCTCAACCTTGAATTACAATAAGCAATAACAACAATTTAATATTTTTAACTAACTAATGCAACAAAATAACATAAAGAAATACCTTTAATTTGGGCCACTGTAGCCATTTGAGGAAATGGTCCATAGGCTCCCATGATCTTGGTCTCTGTTTATCTCCAACAAAGGTTGTCACTGGAAAAGGGATTAAGGTTTAAACGAAGAGAACTTGTCGTGCAACATGGGATAGTGCAGCAAAATGTGTGGTAAGTGAGAAGTGGAAAAGTTTATGGAATATTAAGTTGACGAAAAGTGTGGTAAGTGAGAAGTGGAAACGTTTTTGGAATGTAAAGTTGACGAAAAGTGTGACTACAAGTGTTTTGGGGAGATCTTCACAATGTATTTATAGGATGATACAATGTTTTCTAAACCATGGTATGTTATTGTGCATGGTATTTGTCCATGGTTTTTGACCCATTCTCATTTTAGGGTTTTTTGGTCCCTTTTGGAGAGAGTAGGGATATGTTGTAATAAATGAACATCTTCCCTGTATTTATGGGGAATGAATAATAATATTTGGGACCAATTTTGGTGGAATACAATTGTGAAGGTCTAAATGGAGGGAATAATGATGTGATTATGATATATAATTATGGTTTGGACCATATAGAGTTAGGTGGACAATTTTTGGTGTTAACAAGTGGAAGATGGAAGCTCAATGTACCATTTGGCTGCCACGTTAGTTAAGGTTCTTTGAAAGAGTTGTAGCTGAGTAGAATCATCATTCAAGGAGTTGGAGGAGCACTATAAATGAAAGTTAGTGACATGGTCACCAGGGTCTTCACCAATTTTTCCTTTAAATTTAGGAATGTATGAAGGTAACTTACCTGAAACTGGTGGCTAGGTCACGTCATGATGCACGAGGTCATTCATCAAGATTGATTTGGAAAGTTTAAAGTTGCCATAAATGGAAGACTGGGCCTAGATGGAATTGTATTTTGAGGATATTTGTGAGAAGATGTTCATGCACCAAAAGTTCCTATAAGGTTGGCTAGTGTTTCCCCTAGCCGCTAGTTGTGAAGTGACAATGGTTTGAAACGAGTTCCACCCGAAATACAAAGGGTTTCTCCCTTGGGGTGCACTATAATGATTCTGGCTATTTCCAACTGAAATCAGTATCATAGAAACAATAGTAGTATTCCTTCCACTAAACAATGAAAAGGGGAAACTCCCGACTGGTGCAGTTGAAGTTTGGCTAGTAGTTTGAAAGATAAATCCCAAAAAGGGGATTTGGCTTCCTGAAGATACACTTGAGTAACTAGGAACATGGCCCAAAAATGGTGAGGATGGAGGGATATGCCCTCCATACCAAGGATAACCCTAGACAAAAGGAGCAGAACTAGAAAGGTTGTTTTGAAAATTTTGGAATAAAGGGGAGGACGTAAAAGGTACACTGGGTATACCAATGACAACTAAATTAGATGAACCAGTAGTGGTATTCATGGATACCGCAGGACTAATCACTCTAGTACTTGGTGAAATGGATTATTTCAAAGTAAAATTCAATGACACTACTAGTGCAGTGTGTGTGTTAGATATCGACGCACTTACATCTAGAGGAGACACTCCACTCGATAACATAGTTGAAGTAGGGGTGTAAATGTTCATTAATCCTTCCCTTGTATTTTCAATTACAAAACCTAAAGAAACACCAATATCGGGTTAAATGAACGGAAGTATTTGTACAAGAACTAAATATTCTAAGTCAGTGGGGGATGGGTTAAAATTTCTTGCAAACTCTTCATCTTGCAGGTCTTCAACTTATACTGAAAGAATATCAAGTTGAGTATGTCTAATAAGTTCAGGTTCTCCTAGAATTTCTCTTATACCTGTTTATTGAAAATAACCACTCGTGTTAACTCTTCGCCTTCAAGGTGGAAGTGGGGTATCCACTGTAAGTGGTGGAAGGTTCTGCAACCTTCTTTACCTATGGAGAGATTGATACTTCACAGCTAAAAATTTCAATCAAACACACCTACGGCCAATATAGAATACAAGTAGTCCAAGTATCACACACTAAAAAATTACTAAGTATCCAAACCATGTATATAAATCTACCTTCAAAATGAATTATGGGATGATGATGACCTAGAACTAACCAATGAAGGGTGAAGGACAGTTACCCAGGGTCCACAATACAATTTCTCTAGGGAAATCATTTGAATCACCGAACACTATTCCAAATAGTTGCACGTGGTTTCATCCCAGGTTTGTCCTAGGTATAATGGAAATATCCTTCCACCGTCACATGTGTAAGAATTATAATGGTCAAGATACTACGACTACCAATCCTACAAAGAAGGTTCAGTGGAACAATCGTCATTCCAACTGATGTGTATATGGAGGGTAAAACTCCAAAAACTCAAACATTACCGACACTGCAGGGGGACAAAGGTGGTACTAAGTGAATCCCCGAGCGCACAATAAATCTGATGTATGCTAAAATGACTATTGGAGGGGTATCTCTGCAACCCAATCTCGCATGACCTTGTGCTTGGTTCCTATGTGAGAGGATATTTCCAGTTCACCTCTTTGCAATGTTGGATTTCCTAGAATAATATCCACTATGTTTGATTTTGATAGTTTTGGGTAGTTTAAGTATGAATCCTAACCCAAAACTGTAGCTTAACTAGTAGGTGTCGTCCCTAAAAAGAAAACAATTAGTAATTAATTTTAGATTATGAACGTTCTTTTTAGAGGTTGTTGGTTACTCAAGGGTAAGTGGGCGTGAAACTCTTGGAGTATTTCGACTCAACAAGAAAGCAAAAGATACATGATGTAAATGAGTTTCAAAATGATGTTCTCACTTAATTTTTCCTTTTTCAAAATGAATGAAATTAACTATGTGACTTTGTAAAAAAAAAAATTCTTTTTTCTTTTTGAAATTTCAAAAACTATGCAAATGCACCTACCTAATGCAACAAGAATAGAATCCATACAATTTGCATTTGTTTTTATTTTATTTTCAAAATTAAATAAGAACAATATATTATGAACAATATATAAGTCAAATATAAAATCTTGGTTAGATCAGAATCAGTACCAAGATCTTATAAAACCAGACCTTAACAACTCAAAAGGTTTGAAAATAGCTACCACATGAAAACTACGATGTCTTTGCAACAAAGTTGTTCAAAATTGGTAAAGAAGGGTCAAGTCAATCATCAAGTGACAAGACAAAAAGTTGAGTCAAGAATAAGTAGGAATTGAAACACAGAGACTCTACATGCACTCAATCCAAGCATAAGCCAAGTAGTAATACCTAAACCAAGTATTTTCACAAACATTCACCCCAACTAACTCAAAAAGGCTTGCAAATGATCCAAACAGAGACCAAAATATTGGTAACATGCCAGCAAAGTTCTTAAAAAAGTTTTGAAATACTCAAAAGTTGAAACGAAAATTGGAAAAAACAAACCCTAGCTCGCCAATCCAAGTTACAGGAAAAAACGTGATTGTTCAGTCAGGAACCTGCGTATGACACACGAATGTATAGCCGGAAAACCACATTTTCTCAAGAAATACGTGGGCGCAAGTATCCTGCACTCGCATTTTTCTCCCAAATTTTTCAAAAAGAGAAAAAAAACTCAAACAACCTAAGAACTTTAGTTGGACTCGAATAGATATTGCTTCTACAAGTCGAAAACATGGCAAAAAATTAACACACCGGAAGAAATAACTACATGAAAAACCCAAAGCAAATATTATTCCCCAGTGGAGTCGCCATTTCTGTTGTTAGGGAATTAGTAATTCTATGACTGGGGTATGAGGTCACCAACATACTAGGTTTACAGACAGACTATAACAATAAGCATTTGAACATAATTCAAACTTGTATATTACCAAAGAGTGGAACAAAGTTCTATGGATAGAAAAGGAATACCTTATTTCGAAGGTTGATTCTAGATTTCACTTCTCCCAAAGCAATCCTTTGATCTATTGCTCCAATACCTGCAAAAGGAAAACCACCCTTCTCAAAGAACTTTAAGATATTACAAAATCAAAGACATGAACATATAATAATATTGAGACTTAATGTAAGAGAACAATCATGATCACAACTGATTAATAACTAAAAAATTCATACAAAATATTTGGAAGGAAATAGACATCTTTATTCATAAAAGTTTGGAACAAATACATTCACCTCAGCCTGATCTGATCTTCTTAAAACCTAGTTCTGGGCCCTCTTACTTCTCTTTGTAGAAATAGAAGCTCTGATATTATGAATTAAGTGGAGACTTGATGATAATAAGAAACATAGGATGTAGATATAGATACAAAGATAATTTTCACAAGCATACACAAGGAAAATAGAGAGAAGAATAATGAGACTGAATACAAGAGAAGCGAGGAATGATCCAATATATTTCCATGTATTATTGATCAAACGAATTGATGATTATTACAATAATAATACATCCTTATAAAGGAAAATTGAGTTGGTAGAAGACAACTCATACTAGCTCATAAAGCAGACTTACTAAAATATGATAAACCCCCATAGGTGATTAAAGCACTTTCCAAATTAGTCAAGGAGCTCACAAATTGTCTAAAGCATGAGTGAGTTGTCATCAGTGATGGAAAAAAATGATAATCATGGAATCTATAGAGAAAATCATGGAGGATGGGTTGTCCACAAAAGATAGCAGTTTCCTATTTGACTAGCTTTACCTTATCCACTGAAAAGAAGGAATAAAGCAATATAAAGACAAAATCTGTAGGAAGGCACAAATACTAATCTGAACAGTTAATAAAGTAGGTAGAATTTATCCAGAATCAAGATAAAGGCACTCCTGGGTTATATGTGGCAAGTGTTGACCAAGTGGTGCAAGTGGATGCCAACTATCTAGGCCGCTAGTGGATAGGAAATTAACCTGAAATGGTTGATATTTGTTATCCTAAGTATGGAGTGGGTTTATAATATTACAACACCCTCATTTAAGTGTGACTTTATGATGGATTTATATAAAATAATCAGAAATATATATGCATATATGGCTCAGTAACAATGATATGGTCACCCTTTACAATTATTTTGTTCAGAAAAGTGCGGAAAAAGGCAAAACCACATGGGGAAAATCCTCCCTCAAGAAAGGACAAGGAACAAAATTTGAACAACATGTATTCAACACATATTTTTCTTTACTTGAATGAGATGGATGAACTTCTTCTTATAGAATAATTTTATGAAGAAGTTGTGAACTCTGTGATCATGCGCTAGAGTGTAGTATCTGCAAGAAAGAAGAGGAGAGACTCCTTGTAGCTCATCATATGATGAAGGAGGAGAATTATCTGAACGATTCTTGATTTTTTCATACTATTATTTGTAAACAAAATATCAAAAGGAAAATATATATGTGCATACTCCTTCCCAAAGAGTAAAAAAATCAACACAATCAGTTCCTTGTATAGCTGCAAAATGGTGAAGTGGGCCATATATCTTCTTTTCAAACTTTTGTAGTACCTTCCCAATTCTGAAATGAGGATGAAATAAATCTGAAATATTATAAATATTATCATATCAAGCAGAAATTACCAAAGGTATAGTGTCTCCATGAGGGTATAGGGCTATAGTAGGAAAAGGGTGAGCAACTGGGGAAAACTGATGGATGTAAAAATACGAATGATGAATGGAATTGAGATATGAACCATAGGTTTTTATAATAGATCCAAACATGTGTAATATAATTACAAATATGACTAATGTCATGTATAACCAACTAGTTAAAAATATACAAGACTTGAAACCATTAGATATAAGTAACACTACATAGGAAAGCAATAAGGAATCAACTAGTGAACTTGTGGTTTGTATAGTCTTAGGAGTATTTAGAGGTATGGTAGATGGTATGGATGGTGCCATAACAAGCATATCATCCTGTAAACATGATTCTAAATCAGAATTATAATCATTTGAATGGAGTGAGGAAGAGCTGCTTAAAGACAAGTTAGGATCTAGTGAAACAACACAATCATTGGGAGATGAATGTTGTAGACTGATAGGTGGATTATTCAAGAAAGAAGCTGAGATATATGATTATGATATATTAGAGAGTGATTCTATATCAGAGATATGAGAAAATCATTTAACTTTGGCACTCAAGGCATAGTTCATATTACCTTGGGACTACACACTATGACAATGTTTTGAGGATTCAACAGGATTCTCTATCTCATCTAGAACTACAATGGTATGCTTGTCAAGTAGCTGAGACATGATGTCCATATTCTTCTTGAAAAAATTCCTCTCAAGATGAAAACCTTTTCTTCAATAAGAAAACTTGTATGTGCTCCCTTTCTTCTTGACTTTCTTTATTGAATTTGCACCTTCATTAGTAGGATTTGAGCCTTCATATTCATTATTTGACTTAGGCTTCTTCTCTTTCACTATTTTATTCTCTTTCGAATTTGGATTTTTAATTCCTTGAACTATAATAGAATTATCCTTTCCATTGGATATTATAATAACACCCATCTTGGTCAATTTATCTTGGTCCTTTGTCAATGATTCAAATAATGTACTTAAAGAAGGCATTTCCAATTCAAAATAACAAGCCTAGTAGCATGAAAAGTTGACACAAAAGAGTATTAAAGACCCAATTTTGATAAGATGGAAAGGATAAATTGATATTCATTCTTCTCAATACCACATTGGTTTTGCAATAGAACAAGTGACTTGAATTTGGTGAAGAAACCCTCAACAGACTTGAAACTGCTTGGACTCAATGAGAATAACTCATTCTCCAATTGATGCGCTATTATCTCATCTTGTAATGCAAAGAGAGACTCGAGTTTGGTCCATACTTGGTTTGGAGTGGTCAAACCATCTAGATTAAAAACAAGATTAGGAGAAGTTGAGGGACAAATAAATCCATAGGATTCATCCAACCTATTATGCCACTTAGATTTCTCAAAAACAACATTAGGCTCATTATCTGAAGCCAACGAAACTCTATATAGTCCCTTAATGCACAATAGAATTCCAATGTTTTCCTTTCATTCATTATAGTTTAAGGGAGTCAGGATCTTAGTTGAAGAGGAATCCATGCTAAGAAGTTGGTGCGCTCCTGGAGATGCTCTTTCCAACCTACACAAATATAAACTAGGAGGAAATATTGTAAGCTTAATTCAATATCTTCTTTATAGAGGGATAGGAGATTGGATGCACTATGATGTAGAGAAATGATATATCCTCAATCTATAGAACTTGACGATCCGAAAACTCTGATATCATGTAGAGATTTGATAGATTGAACAACCTTGTTCTCTGATAGATTGAGTAACCTTCTGCTATGATAGATTGAGCTTGATAGGTTGAGAACCCTATAACTATGATACCATGTAGAAACATCAGCTATGATATTATGATTGAAGTAGAGACTTTATTCTAAGAAGAAACGTAGGATGTAGATCTAGCTACAAATATAATTCTCACATGCATGCACAAGGAAAATAGAGAGAAGAATAACGAGACTTAATACAAGAGAAGTGAATAATGGTCCAATATATTTCCATGTATTATTGATCAAATACATTGATTATTATTACAATAGTACTACACCCTTATAAAGGAAAATTGAGTTGCTAGAAGACAACTCATACTAGCTCTTAATGCAGACTTAATAAAATATGATAAACCCCCATAGGTGACTAAAGCACTTTCCAAATCAGTCAAGGATATCACGAATTGGCTAAATCATGAGTGAGTTATCATGAGTGATGGAAAAACATGCTAATCATGGAATCTAGAAAGAAAATAATGGAGGATGGGTTGGCCACAAAAGATAGCAATTTCCTAGTTAACTAACTTTACCTTATCCATTGGAAAGCAGTATAAAGACATAATCTGCAGGAAGGCGTAGTTACTAATCTGGGAAGTCAATAAAGTAGGTTGTATCTATCCAGAATCAGGAAAAATGTGCTCCTAGGGTATATATGGCAAATTTTGACCAAGTGGTGCAAGTGGATGCCAACTATTTAGGCCAATGGATAGGAAATTAATAAAAAATGATTAAGATTTGTTATCATAAGTGTTATCTCTCATAAAATTCCTTTGGTTGTCAGAAGAAATTCCTAAGGTAACCTCAAACCAATATTTAGAATAAAACTAACCTTTTTAGTTAGAGGGGGCTACCTCAACAGAATTACTACCTAAGGTAACTAAAATAGTAATCTTTTCCAAGTACAAGGGCTAGAGTTTTCAAGCATGAGTCACGCCAATTTTCAGATTATGATGGAAATATCAAAGAAAAAAATGATTGGGATAATGGAGTCATGCCAAATAAAGATATTTAGTTTTGCAGATAAAAAGAAAGAATTGTATTTGATTTCAAAAGCTAGGAAGGAAATAGTTCTTCAGTCATAAGTTTCAGTATAGGATGGTAGTAGACATCAAGGAAAAACAATTCATTACATCAAATTTTCAAACTAGGGAATAATTTTAATGTAATGTTAGACATAAAATCATGAGTATCCAGTTGCATGCATTTGGAGCATCATAGATGAATTCCAAATCATTTGTTCTCAATCGAATACTTAAGAACAAAGACACATAATGGAAAACATAGGTAAATATTCACACATACACATAGAGGAGATCACAAACTTAAAACCATTACCACAAGAATTTATGCCTCGGAAAAGAGTTCATTTTTGCATTCTCTGCAAAATTGTATTAAAAAAATATTGTCCATGAACAATCTACTTCTTTTTTTTGGGATCCAACCCCCAATACATCATAAAATGCAAATTATATTCACAAATGGATCCTTGAGCAAATGTTTAACAAAATTCTTGTAAATGAATGTTCTTTTAATTAAATCCCTAACTCCTAGGAACTTAGTAACTATTTATTTTCATAAATACAAATTTTATAGAAAATCCATGTGGTAGGCCAAAGAGATATTCGAATTGATCCCTTGCATTGTGACACATGTTCATCATTGGTGTATCCTGTATTTGGTCTCCCTGAATTTTTCCACAGCTTCCTATTGTTCATGATTCGGGAGGTCACAATCCATCATTTCTTTAATTGCCACTTCTAACTCCACGTATTGGGTGTAAGAAATATGTGGCACACTTCTTTGAGTGACCAGGGACCACTCAAATATCTCAAATTCATCTGTCAATGTCTCTATAATGACTTTTCCTGTTAGTCCCTTTGTCAATTCTTCAAATTTAGAGTGGTATATGTGATTATGTACTAGCAAGATATGATATTTTTCTTGAGAAAATAACCGACCATGATCATCCCAGAATGGAGGAAGTTCTTCATCGAAGTGTTCTTGAAACACCTGCTTGAAATCTTTAACCTATAGCAACATTTGAATGGCTTTCTCTTGTACAAGTTTGAACATATTATTCTTATTAATAAACAATCTATCCCATATAATGATGGCTAGCTTGTCCCTAATTTCCATCTCTTGCATGTCTTCATATGTCAAATTTTTTAAGAAATTAACAACATTTTGTGCAGTGTCCAACAATTTTTTTTCCATATTTTCATTCACCAACTTACACCTTTGAAGAGCCAAATCCACTATTATATTCTTATCATTCACATAATTTAAGTAAGATATAAACTTGGTAATTTCTATAGTCAATGTATCCCAAATAAGATGTTTATATCCTTGCAGGGGTACTTTTCCTGTCACCTTTTCATTCAATTCATTGATCTTCTTTTGCAATTGTTTCTTCTCTCCTGAAATTTTATTTTTCTCTTCAATAATTTGAGCCAATTTTTGTTTAAGCTTGGAATTCATTTCCTTTAACTCTTTAATCTCTCCCTCTCTTAATTTTATGTGTGACATGGCTACAAATAACTCATCAGTGGGAGATTTATTGACTTGGTATTTGTTATCACCAACCTTGTAGTTGCCTATGTGAGGTGGATCCAGGATGGATGGTAGAGGGACGAGCAACTAAGGAGGTGGAACCAAGATTGCCTCGAATCCCAAATGGATGGTTGTCATGCCAATTGAGGAAGTCTTCGCTTTATGTTATCTTAGCCCAAGAAAAAAATGGGGGAGACCCATATCTACTCCCGGCAGGAGAGATCAGACCTAGACACCATATCAGATCAAATGGACTTGAGATACGTAAGGTGTAAGGTAAGTGGAAACCCTAGATCTATGGATGACATCACTAGGTGAACCAAGAATTTGGATTAGGGATTAGGAAGTATTAGGTTTGATCCAAGTTGGGACACAGGTGACCTATGAGGTAAATACTAGATCTGGGGTTAAGGTACTAGAAACAAGTGAAGATATCAACTGCCTTGGGAAACGTGACCAATGTAGAAGAGGTGAGAACGAGATTGGGGCTATCTAATACCGATGGATAGGATCGAAGGAAGATATGACAATGTCAAAGAACTCGAGTCACCAGGAGAAAGTCAGAACATAGGAAAAAGAGGCCAAAGAGGGGGTAGTGCTAGGGTTGGAGATCAATGCCTTTCAGATCTAGGGCAATGGAGTCACTTTCTTCCCAGCATTGGAGTAAAACCTCCTGGGATTTAACCTGAACTACAAACCTAAGAAAATAGTTTACCAGAAAAGTCAGATCATGACTGGCAGCCTGGAGGATAGCATTAGGGTTGGGAGGTCAATTTTTCAGATCTAGGGAAAACCAACAACTTCTATCTTAGCGTTGAGGGTGATTCCTTTAGGAAAATACCCGATCTATGAAACCCATAAATGGTTTTCCTCGATATCAAGCGGTCTGATTTTTTAATATTTTTGGTTTTTTATTATTTAGGGTTTTAAGGTGAAAATTGAAGAATACAAATGCCAATGGATTGAGATATGGAAGAAGAGTACTAACCTATGAAGGCTTACCTAGAAAACCTTGTAGATGATTGATGATGATGATCCCTTCTGTCCTGATCAATTTGAGAAGCTTCAAGTGAGTTCTATGTCCAACGTTTTTCCCTAAGAATCCAATGCGCCCTCTCTCCTACACAACAAACGTCAACCATATCAGATTTGCTGCATCATGAGAAAAAAGAAAATTCTACAAAAAAATAGAAAGAAGAAATTATACATCATAATGAAACTAATGAAAACCCCTTGATACAAGTGAAGTCAATCCAAGCGATTTGAGGAGCCCTTGCATAAAATCCTAAGTTGAAGTCTCCCTCCTGCAGACAAGACAATGATTCCTGAAAAAAATATAGATCTCACAAAAATTTCTCAAATGTTAGGAAGCAAAATACTTTCCAATCACCATCTAAGAACACCAGATGCAAATGAGATCCAAGAATTTCCACAAGAAAAGCTTTTCTATTATCCAGATCCAAGAGCCAAAGACCCCTTACAAATGAGAAGCTCTCTCCTTTAAATAGGAATGAGAGAACCAAAATCATAACCACTTTTCAAATGAGTGGCTAAGATTAAAATATACAAATTTTTTAATCAATGGTTGAGATGAGCTCAACATAGAGTACATGGATCAATACATCAATATAATATAAAAGTGGACCAAATCACCCAAGGAGAGGGGATCCCACTCAACAAGAATTAAATGAGGCACATGGTGGGTTCATGGAGTATTAACTAACTCCCTTTGGGTGTCCCCATGGCACAATAAAAACAATATAATTTTTAAACTATGAAATTGTGCCTCCTTGAGGAAATCGTGAGCCTCCAAAAGCTCTAGAAAATAATATAAAATGCCCGAAACATAGATGTGGGCACATCTAGGTGTTGCAATTGCTGGAGAAGGGGAGGAATACATCACTCTCATCATCAGTTATAATCCCATGCCATTTCCTTGCCTCAGTATCCCAAATCAAATTCTTTAGTAGCCATTTAATTATTTTTTAATTTGCCTCGGGACGTGATATGCCAAGAACAACCTCTTAGGGTGCCTGCATTATCTAAATGAACCCACCAGGATCTCTGGGATGGGGGTAATATGGTACAATCAAGTGGCTGGACCCCCTATGCCCCATACAACGCCCTAGGAGATCCAATAAAATCATCTCCCTGCTCAGATACATCATCCGGAGAAGCAAAACTGCACCAAAAGGGTAAAATGAGCCTGATCATCTCTGTAAGTGCCCAGAACTGAAAACAAGTTGTCTCAATGGACTCATAGAGTCCAAATCCATCTAAGGTATATACTCATACCCTCTCCAGGTCTCTACATGATCATCCATAATATCCAATAGACAAAATAATAACTTGTAAATGACCAAATACCCAATAATATAACTCAGCCTGACATCTATCTGCTGCAAGTGTTAAAAATTTAAGACATGCTCTACAAATCATTTAAGTAATAATCATAACAAGTAGCAATCACCTCACTGGTGGTATATCAACCAAATACATATATAGGGTTTCATTTATTAATTATAACTCAGACTAGACTTTCAAGACTATACTGACTTCATAGTTGTATTCAATTTGCTAGTGGAGGGTGAAGGCTAAAATTCATAAGGCTAGGACAAAGGATGACTTCCAACTCAACATTGTGACACTTTGGATATGGAAAGGGGATACTCACTATAGCCATATGCTGGACAAACAACAACAAAGGGGATGGAAGTGCCTCACAAATGGGTGAACTACTTCACAGGTGCTTACTCACCTTGACAAATTCTCACAATCCAACTCAATACAAGTAAGGCCAAAAATATTTAGATATAACTTTTAGGAACCATTGCTTTTTTGGGGGCTTTGATTTTCCATAGCCTTTGTCCACGTATTTTTATATAGACTTTTATCATTTAGGCTTTATGCATTCATGTATGTTGAAAAACACTACTTTTCATGAATGTTTTAAGATACTTCATTGCAATATTCTTCAGAGCCAATTTCATTAGGGTAGTCTTGCATTCACGTATGTTGAAAAACACTACTTTTCATGAATGGGATTTTTTATAAGATATTCATTTCATTTCTAAATACATTGTATTGATGGCAGTGCTACTTTTTTCAGGTAAGCAAACACATCCTAGGCAACTCAGATCCGAGACACAAATAAACAGGAAGGCTTGTCCAACAAAGGCTTTAGTGGGGAAAGGTCCTCCATGCCACAAGTCAAGTTGTAAGTCGGGCTAAAACACAACTGGAAGGTAATGGATGGGTGGATACAATGAATGATGAAACCAACACTAGCAAGCCAAAGTATGGTGGGAATGACTGAAAAAATATATTGAATCTGAAAAATAGAATATGGTGGCCCGACTACTATATATGTGATACAATCTGGCTCCAGCTGGGACAAGTGCTCTGGTAAATAGAGCGCTAGAGAACTTAGAATCTCTGGTCCTCACATTCTGCTTCTCGCATCCTCGATCAATCCTTCATGCTCTGCAACTGCTGCCAAAATGTCACCAACTACCTGCAAAATATCCACAGCTATACCAAACTCACAGACCGGTCACCAGAACCATATGTGGATAAAATAAAATACTAAAACTGAAATGCATGAAACTAAAAAGCAGAAAATAAATCTAGTATATAACCACAACTTTTCAAGAAAAGATTGATTTTTATTTTGCAGGGAAAGAAAATGCTAAGACCGGAAACTATACTAAGAGCTTTGAAAAAGAAAGCTTTAGGCAAATATACAAGACTCTAAGCTACACTACTATCGGGAAAGGCTTATTCAGGTTCTACCTACTCTACCCTACTAGGAAATATATGACTCAAACTAAGTGAGGTTAGGGATGTAACCCCTTAAATCCCTTTGGTTTATAGGAAGTAAGATATATCATCCAGTACCAGTAACAAGAAAGAACATGTCACCTATGCAACGCTCAACAGAAAAGGGTCCAACCCACAGGTCATCAGCTTGTCCTGATCGGATATGCAGTAAGTGATTCGGGATAAGGACTTGACTTCCTGTGGGAAATGTATTCCTATTCACTGATTCAGGGACAAGTTCAATATAAGGCATGGGCATGGGATGGACATCAACAAGGTTTCGTGGTTGTGGGCTGAAAATTCTTGAGCTCCTCCTGGAAGGAACTGCATCAAATATGGGTGGACCACCATCAATGGGAATAGCTACCCTACCAACTAGGATCTCTCTAACCTCTCCCCTTGTCTCTTGGATACTCGCATTACTCCTTTCATCATGAGGAGATACTACATGTCTGACAATTTCACCCACAGTCCAACAATCTCTAGATTTTTCCAAAGGACGAGGCATATGGGATATGACAGTACTATGGCTAGAGCCTTCCCCTATAGGAACATAAATATGCATATTTTCTAACTCGGTTGGGACTACTTCAAACTAAGATGCCAAAGAAATAGGAATGTGAGATAGATCATGACTAGATGACTCAGGTGGAAGAAGGAAATTGGGGATAAGAGGGTATGCAGATAAAGCATTATTTCGAGTAGCTGAAGGAGTCTGAAATATGGCAAGATTATTAAGATTAAAATCTTCTTCAGGTGCATCATTAATTAAGGCATCCTCTTCCCAGCTTAAGGAGTTATCATGGACTTGAGTTATATTCCCGTATTCCAAAGATAAATGAGATAAAGACCTAGCAACATCAGAGTAATGGGAGCTATTTTCTTCGACACCAGTCTCTACTACAGTGGCTAACTCCCGATGGTTTTCCCATAGATAAATAGGTTCAAGCCCCTAGATTTCCCTCTCTCTATTATGGTCAATCAAGGCAAACCATTCACTTACTCTACAAGGAATTATTTCATCAACTTCACGTGTAGGATTTTCTATTATTTGCTCTTGATTTATTGCATTATTTTTTTCTTGACCTTGAGGTTGATTTTCACTTCTTCTTAATTCCTCTAATTCCTTCGAGCATTTGTTCCTAAGCATTTCCAAGTTAATTCTTCTGGAAAGCTCAGCTATTTGATCTTCTTCAAAATAAGAATCAGAGTCTTCCATTGCCATGAACATGTTCTCAGGTTGCTCGTATTCCCAAGTCTCATCTTCCACACTATTAGCTTTAGCATTATTCAACAATTCAACTCCATATGTGTTTTTAATCCCTTCCTCAAAAGTTTCTAGATGCTTTTCATAACAGGGTTCCCTATTGATCCTAATCAGAGCACCGTCAGAGTTTGGGACACAAAGATAAGATAAGTCCATCATGAGGTATCCACCTAGACCAGCTACCCACTTCCTAGATAAAAGCATTCCATATGTTGGTGGCAAGTCAATAACAACCACATCCATCATGGTGGAGATGTCTGAGCATGCAAATAGATCAACTCTGAGGTTTTTGATTAAACCATAGGATGGCACTCGCCTAGAGTCTATGCCA
This sequence comes from Pseudotsuga menziesii, assembly GCA_001517045.1. Lineage (NCBI taxonomy): Eukaryota > Viridiplantae > Streptophyta > Pinopsida > Pinales > Pinaceae > Pseudotsuga > Pseudotsuga menziesii. Next base: position 265,941 of record LPNX010662539.1, read on the forward strand.
CAGACATTCCCATAAGGCCTAGTCACTTCCAATCCCATTTCCTTCATGACATGTAGGGGATTACATTCATAGCTGCTCCGGAATTCAAAATGCAATTATGAAAGAGCATGTTCTAAATGTGTAAGGTTAGGTAAAAGGGAGGGTGACCACCATTCTTTCCTTCATAAATTGCAGAATGGATGTTAACAGCTAGATCCTTTTCATCTTTGCTAGGTTGCATCCCAATAGGGTTTTCTATGTGACAGGACTCTAAGACAACCTCGAGGATTGTTTCTTGGCCAATGACATCAAAGAACTCCTCTACTTGTCTTCTTATTGAGGGAACCTTCATTATCTCAGTGATAGGGACATTACACATTATCTTGCTTAGCTCTTTTGTTATATAAATATTCAAATTAAATTCTTCTAAGGCGAGCTCGTATTCTTCCTTTTTATCTTCATAGATTGCTTTGCATTTGTCAAGGAAAGAAGGTTGGGGATCAACTCTTCGTTTATAGATTCTAATTTGTGGTTGCTCCTTTTTTTCAAGGGTATCTATGGCACAACATGGGGGATCAGGTTCATCAACAGACTCTTCTTCATGCTCCCATGGCTCTTCTTCTAGGAGAATTCTTCCAAACCCATAATCAAATGATAAGTCATTAATAAAGTTGATGTCGTTTGGTTGGTCATCAGGATAAATGGTGTTAGAGGGTTCTCCTTCGTTTTCATCACACCAATTAACATTCTTACTCTCATATCTTTCTGGATACTTGGGTCGTCTTCTATCTTCCTCAGGTCTCCTATTATTGTTCCAGTAGGGCTTAGGGCCATAAGGGTTTCTATGTATTTTAGGATCATGAAGACTAGCGACATTTTTTGTAAGGATAGTTAGTTGTCTCATCATCTCCTGCATGGTTTCTAATGTGTCCTTTGACTTTTTTGGCTCATTCATAGGCTCCTTAGGATTTTGGAGCTTAGGGTCAAATATGGAAGTGGATGGGGAAAAATGATCGAAATTTGTTTGCTTACCCATAGATGTTGCATGCTGATTAGCCATCTTGGCATTAAGTTGGGCGGTCTTCAAGTCATTGGGATTCTTATCCTTTAAATTGTACCCCAACCAACCTTCAAAATCATTCAAGTAATGAATAAAAATTGCTTGGTCCTTGGGTCTAATTTCATCTGGGATATTTTGTACAGTCATGTCAAATCTTAGGTTAAACTCATGGACTGTTTCATTTTCCCTCTTCTTGATGTCAAACAGTTGATGCAAGAGGAATTTCCCATCTAACTTGTGAGACCAATTACTATTAATTTTTGTGACAAAATTGTCATATCCGTTGATGGATGAGGCATGTAATATGTCAAACCACTTCCGCACATCTCCTTCTAGAGAATGTAGAAGGCCCCTCATGAATACATCTTCAGCAACTGCTCCATATGCCTCCATATGATCCCATACTTTGTCAATGTGATCTTCAATGGAGGTCGCTGACACTCCATCAAACTTGGGAACCTTTTCAAAGTATTTATCATGCATGTCATGGGGTGCTCCCTGGATCAGGGAAAAATATAAAGGTGGTGCCTTGGCCTTCCTTCCAAACATCCTAGGGTTTTATGGAGGAGAAACATTTTGATTTCCACTAGTGTTTGTTTCGGCCATTGGACTTGACGGGGATGAAGAAGATCCTAAAGATGACTCGAAAAGGTAGCAAGAATAGAGATCTTCGAACATATGTTTGAGGATATTTCTTTAGTTTGTCTGCGGTTCCTTGTGTGGGTTGCAGGGATCTCTTCAGGATTTACAGGACATTTTAAGAACTTAATATTTATACGTTGGGTACGGTCCTCAGTATAGTTGCGGGGTGGAGTCTCCAGCTGAACCCCACAACTAATTCACCGAAAAGAGATATGTCGTAGGGAAAGGTGAGGCATGTTGAATCAAGGTAGCCATCTACCTCCCCGGCAACGACTCCAAAATGTTATCACCAACCTTGTAGTTTCCTATGTGAGGTGGATCCAGGATGGATGGTAGAGGGACGGGAAACTAAGGAGGTGGAACCAAGATTGCCTCGACTCCCAAATGGATGGTTGTCATGCCAATTGAGGTAGTCTTCACTTTATGTTATCTTAGCCCAAGACAACAATGGAGGAGACCTAGATCTACTCTCGACATGAGAGATTAGACCTAGACAACAAATCATTTCAAATGGACTTGAGGTACGTAAAGTGTAAGGTAAGTGGAAACCCTAGATCTATGGATGACTTCACAACGTGAACCAAGACTTTGGATTAGGGATTAGGAAGTATTAGGTTTAATCCAAGTTGGGACACAGGTGAACTATGTCGAGGTAAATACTAGATCTGGGGTTAAGGTACTAGCAACAGGTGAAGATATTAACTGCCTTGGGAGCATGACCAATGTATAAGAGGTGAGAACGGGATTGGGGGTATCTAGTACCAATGGATAGACTCGAAGGAAGATATGACAATGTCAAAGCACCCGAGTCACTAAGAGAAAGTCAGAACAAAGGAAAAAGAGGCCAAAGAGGGGGTAGCGTTAGGGTAGGAGATCAGTGCCTTTCAGATCTAGGGCAATGGAGTCACTTTATGCCCAACATTGGAGTAAACAAACCTAGGATTTAACCCGATCTACAAACCCAAGAAATTGGTTTGCCAAAAAAGTCAGACCACGGGAGGAACTGACAGCCCGGAGGATAACGCTAGGGCTAGGAGGTCAGTTTTTCAGATCTAGGGAAAACCACCCACTTCTATCTCAGCGTTGAGGGTGATTCCTTTAGGGAAAGGCTCAATCTATGAAACCCAGAAATGGTTTTCCCCGAGATCAAGCAGTCTGAATTTTTAATATTTTTGGTTTTTTATTATTTAGGGTTTTAAGGTGAAAATTGAAGAATACAGATGCCAATGGATTGAGATCTGGAAGAAGAGTACTAACCTGTGGATATTACTTGGAAAAACTTGTAGATGCCTTGATGATGATGATCCCTATTGTCCCGATCAATTTGAGAAGCTTCAAGTGAGTTCTATGTCCAATGTTTTTCCCCAAGAAGCCAATGCACCCTCTCTCCTGTACAACAAACGTCAACCATATCATATTTGCTGCATCATGAGAAAAAGAAAATGCTATAGAAAAATAGAAAGAATAAATCATAGATCGCAATGACACTAATGAAAACCCCCTGATACGAGCGAAGCCAATCCAATCGAGTTGAGGATACCCTAAAAAACTGCCCAACCTGAAGTCTCCCTCCTGCAGACAAGACAATGATTCCTGAAAAAATATAGATCTCACAAAAATTTCCTGAATGCTAGGAAGAAAAAGACTTTCCAGTCACCATCTAAGAACACCAGATGCAAAGGAGATACAAGAATTTCCACAAGAAAAGTTTTTCTATTATCCAGATCCAAGAGCCAAAAACCTCTTACAAATGAGAAGCTCTCTCCTTTAAATAGGAATGAGAGAACCAAAATCATAACCACTTTTCAAATGAGTGGCTAAGATTAAAAGATACAAATTTTCTAATCAATGGTTGAGATGAGCTCAACATAGAGTACATGGACCAATACATCAATATAATATAAAAGTGGACCAAATAACCCAAGGAGAGGGGATCCCACTCAACAAAAAATAAATGCAGCACATGGTGGGTCCATGGAAGTGTTAACTAACTCCCTTTGGGTGTCCCCATGGCACAATAAAAATAATATAATTTTTAAACTGTGAAATTGTGCCTTCTTGAGGAAATCGTGAGCCTCTAAAAACTACAGAAAATAATATAAAATGCCTGAAACATAGATGTGGGCCCATCCAGGTGCTGCAACTACTGGAGAAGGGGATGAAGATATCACTATCATCATCAGAACTCATCCCATGACATTTCCTTGCCTCAGTAGCCCAAATCAAATTCTTTAGTAGCCATTTAATTATTTTTTAATCTGCCTCGGGAAATGTGATATGCCAAGAACAACCTCCTAGGGTGCCCGCATTATCCAACTGATCCCATGAGGCTCTCTGGGATGGGGGTACTATGGTGCAATCAAGTGGCTAGACCCCATATTCCCCATACAACACCCTAGGAGATCCAACAAAATCATCTCCCTGCTCAGACACATCATCCGGAGAAGCAAAATTGCACCAGAAGGGTAAAATGAGCTTGATCATCTATGTAATTGCCCGGAACTCAAAACAAGTTGTCTCACTGGCCTTAGAGAGTCCAAATCCATCTAAGGTGTATAGTCATACCCTCTCCAGGTCTCTTCCTGGTCATCCATAATATCCAATAGAAAAAATAATAACTTGTAAATGACCAGATACCCAATAATATAACTCATCCTGACATCTATCTGCTGCAAGTGTTAAGAAGTTAAGACATGCTCTAAAAATCATTTAAGTAACAATCATAACAAGTAGAAATCACCTCACTGGTGGTACATCAACCAAATACATATATAGGGTTTCATTTATTAATTATAACTCAGACTAGACTTTCAAGACTATACTCACTTCATAGTTGTTATCAATTTGCTAGTGCAGGGTGAAGGCTAAAATTCATAAGGTTGGGACAAAGGATGACTGCCAACACAACACTGTGACACTTTGGATATGGAAAGGGGATACTCACTATAGCCATATGATGGACAAACAACAACAAAGGGGATGGAAGTTCCTCACAAATGGGTGAACTACTTCAGAGGTGCTTACTCACCTTGACAAATGCTCACAATCCAACTCAATACAAGTAAGGCTAGCAATCTTTAGATATAACTTTTAGGTACCATTTATTTTTTTGGGACTTTGATTCTCCATAGCCTTTTTCCACGTATTTTTATACGGACTTTTATCATTTAGGCTTTATGCATTCATGTATGTTGAAAAACACTACTTTTCATGAATGTTTTAAGATATTTCATTGCAATATTTTTCAGAGCCAATTTCATTAGGCTAGCCTTGCATTCACGTATGTTGAAAAACACTACTTTTCATGAATGGTATTTTTTATAAGATATTCATTTCATTTCCAAATACATTGTATTGATGGAAGCACTACTTGTTTCAGGTAAGCAAACACATCCTAGGAAACTTAGAGTCGAGACACAAATAAACAGGGAGGCTTGTCCAACAAAGGATTTAGCGGGGAAAGGTCCTCCATGCCACAAGTCAAGTAGTAAGTTGAGCTAAAACACAAATGGAAGGTAATGGATGGGTGGAGACAATGAATGATGAAACCAACACTAGCAAGCCAAAGTATGGTGGGAATGACTACCTCTATTCTCCCTAAGGAGGGTAAAACTAATGATTATAGACCGAGAACTTTGAGGTCTGAGTAGGGACATCAATACATAATATAAATACATCAAAGTACACATATTTATATGACCTCTAGATCAGGACACTAAATGCCAATACATGTCGCAAAAATGAGCATAAGAGCAATGCTAACCATAACACAATATAATATAAGTTGAGTCATAAGCATGTAAATAATCCATCTGAAACAACATCTGAGAAAGCACTGATACAAATATGGGCACTGCTAACTGCTCTACACATGGCTAAATGGCTACATTAGTCCTCAGATCTGAGTGTCCTGAGACTTAGTCTTGGCATGTGAGAGTACTATAGTCCATCAAATAAATAATGATCTAACATAAATGCTCATCTCAACATCTCATATGTAGGGGAGCTGACTGAAAAAATGTACTGAATCTGAAAAATAGAATATGGTAGCCCAGCTACTATATATGTGATAACAGTATTCATTTTGAATCAAATTTTGGATCATTAACTCCTCTAACATTTCTTGTTCTTCTTTTCAATTTGCTTTAAAAACCGAGATCTAAGACATAAATTCAGGCCGTTCAACCTCCCAAGTTTCCTTTTATTTTTGCAATTTTAACAATTTTTCCTTATAATCCATAAAATCCTGGTGCATTTCCTCCTTTTCCTGCTGTGACACTGTCAACTCTGATAACTGGACGTGCTGCGTACCTGAGACTTTCAATTTTTTCTTGAGAGCTTGGATATTTTTTTCCTTTTTGTCTAGCAATTTTTTAGTTGCTTGAACATTAGTAGGTTCAGTCCCTGAAGTCATAAGGTATGTCTGTAATTTTTTAATATGAACTGAATTAGCTTTGTTCTCCACTTTCTCTTATCGGAGTTGGTTCTCCAACTTATCAATAACTCACTTCAATTTTGTAATTTTCAATGTGGCCTTCAATAAATTAAAATATAAAACATCATTGGTTTGTCGATGGAGATGGATTTTATCAGGAACGCTGATTTCATCCAGGATGAACTCCATTTCATAAACTTTCTCATTATCTATCATAGCAAATTTAAGAGTATTCCTCTCTAAATCCCTGGTGGAAATTAGCAACAATTGCTGATCTTCTAACTTTCTCACCTGGGGAAAAATATTTTTTGTCTCATCCAAAGCATGCTTCTTCTTTTTTCTTTTCTGCGTAGCTAGAAACAAATTCAAACTTAGATTTATATCTAGAGTCTGATCTTGGGCTACCTTCTACAGTAAAATAATATTATCTTTTTTGTACATGTTGTTGTTGTAAAAGGAGACCTTTTTCTGCATCATCCACACTCTGCTCATCTTGTATCTCTATTTCCCTTCCAGGATTTGTCTTTATTCTTTTGCTTGAGTTTTCATCATCGACATCCATTATGTCGATTTCTTAAAGAGCCCTTTTATTTACTGAAGTAGAGCTAGATGGTGTTTGTACAGTTAAATCTAAGTAATCTCCTTTCCATTCTCCTGCCTCTATTATTTTTTCTTTGACTCCTTCACAATCCTCCTCAAATTCCAACAAATTAACTATTTTATCCATGCCTTCTATAAACTGATGTTTGAAGGCCTTGTTTTTATTTTGTTGTCTTCTTTACGATATGATTTGCCTTGGATCATAGTTTAGCCTTTCCATTTTATTGAATTCCATAGCCTCTAATAAGTTTTCAACACTATTCAACGCATCTTTGTTTTTGAAAATGAAAGGGTTGATCTTGAATGGGAAATTTACATTGGAATACTTATTAAATGCACCAAAGTGTTCTTCTTATAAACAACACCTTTGTCTGATAAATTCTAATGCAAAAATCCGAGGAGTCAGAAAGGAAGGTAATTTGTAAGGTGGTCCTGTGTAACCATACACATGAACAACATTGAATTCCTTATGTAAAAACCGGTCTCTTGTACAAATTTCCAGTGAGGGATGCAAAGTAATTTTCATTTCATCTACACTCTCGGTAACTTTTCATCAAATAGGGTTTTGTATACCTCTGCCATGATTTTATTTACGAACTCAAACATATTTATTTGTCCAAGAATCCCAGGTGCAAAAATTGTATTGATGAATTGCAACTCAAAGGCATTCGAGCATAGGAACATGTTCAGTAAGTACTATTGATACCTGAAATCTCTCAGCTTGGAAAAATCTGCTAGTTGAAAATGAATTGTGGTGGCTAAGAATTCATCAAAACCAAAATAATAGACCTGGTTCATCTCTGGTTCTAGTAAATTCATCTTCAATACAAATCCTAACATAACTTCAGTCACTGACTTGTCATCATCATATCCTAGTATTTGAATCAGCATTGACAACACCAGTTGGACCTCTTCTTGAAAAAGGCGAACATTCAAGGGAAAGGAAAGACTCTCTACCATATGACCAGCTTTTAGACTTTCTGAAGAAAAAAAGGCATTTTTAATTTCAGAGTTACATTCTCTATACACTTGAACCAAGGCTTCTTCACTAGGCCTTCAATATTTATAGGAAAAATCTCGGGCACATTTAGAACCTCACATATGACTTTTGCATTAACTTGACAGGGAATTATGGTAGCATTTTTGTTCATAATTAGTTTTGATAGTGGGAGAATAATTGTTAACGCACCAATCTACAAATTCAGGGTAATACAGGGTTTGCTCAACAAAAAATAATACAGGAAAGAATTCCACACATTCAAAACATCTCTTCCTTGTGACTTAAAACTCCACAATTTCTCTTTGGACTGGGAAATACCGCACACATAGAGAATTGGGTTGAATACATGTCCTTCTCTATCAACTATAACCTCTTCTTTGCTATCCAGGAACTTGCAGAGGGAAACTGAACTTGAAGCTTCTTCCATAGCATAAACTTAGTAGGAAATAACGTTTTAGTGACTACCGGAGAGGTAACGAAAAAATTGTGGTTGACCTTCAGACAACAACCTAAACCATAGACCCATGCGCTGTCAACGTCTCACTTTTTCCTCAATGTCGTGATAAAATAAACCTTTTTACAATGACCAATGATCTTTTATATTATGTAAGGAGACCGGTTTCAGAAGCTGCAGGAGGTGGCTTTCCTTTTACCACTTTCCCCAGCGGATCTCACCACATCACACCACGTGGAGGGAGGTTTATAGTACACTACCACTTATCTTTCCTTTTACCACTTTCCCCAGCAGATCTCACCACATCACACCACATGGAAGGAGGTTTATAGTCCACTACCACTTATCTCCTTTATCTCTTGCGCTACTCCATGCTCCGAATCACCTACCAACAGTTGATATTATCCTGATTGAATCTTAGTCGTTCAATCATATCACCCCGCCTCCTGACATATTATCTGGGACCCACGTCACATGCATTCAAATCATGTATTGTCCGTCGACGCTTTTTTCTTCAGCCCTTGGTCCTATCACATAATTACGCGAACACAAATGGGACCAATTTAATGCGCTAAGAGAAAACCCCTTTAACCTTAATCACATACACCTCAATATCTTTTACCTTTAAGAAACCCTCATTTTCCTTATTTTTTACACCTTTTCCATACACAAAATATGATTTTGAGAAATAGTGTCAACATCGGCTCCAATGGGGATTCTATTCTCCCTACGTGGTAGCAAAGAACTCGTAGACTCAATGCCTCTTTTTTGTTTTTTAATATTCCTCTTTCCAAAGCTTAGGGCCTTCTTTTCAGGCTTCAAATTTGGAGGAGTTGTCTATACTTGCAACTTAAATTTTGCAATGAGAATGTACAATGTTTATACACAATGAAATTTTCAAACCCCTTATCTGGAATAATGTTTCAGGAACCTCCCATTTACTGGGCCTCCATCCAACACCTCTCCTTTTGAATAACACAGGATGAATGCATTGTTTCCATGAAAATCCGCTACAGTATATGGTCCTTTCCAAAGGTACTCAAATTTCTTAGCATCATCTTCATTCCTAGCATCCCATTTTAGCACTAAATCGCCCACTTGAAAATCTTCAGGTTTGGTTTTCTTGTCGAAAACCTTTTTCATTTTTTCTTAAAAGATTTGAGTTCTATCAAATACTTTATGCCTCGTTTCTTGAACTTCTATCATATGGTTAATTCTCCTTTGAATATCATTGGGTTCTTCTTCTTGATCTTGTAGTATTTTCATCACAGGTAATCCCAATGAAGGTGGAAAAATTACTTCGGTCCCATAAATTAGTTGGAAATGTGAAATACCAATCGACTTTTTAGTACCGATTCTATCCGCCCACAATGCAAATACCAATTTTGAAAGCAACGCCCTTTTGTTATCATGTAGTAGCTTCTTGATGATCTTGATAAAACTCTTATTAGATGATTTAGCCAAAACATTCCTTGAGGATAATAAGTGGTTGAATGACCCAATGTAATATTATAACTTTGACAAAAAATCACAATTTTCTTAGACTTGAAGGCTTGAGCATTGTTAGTAATAATCCTCCTAGGGCAACAAAATATGGATAAGATGTTTTCTTCTAGAAATTTGATGATTACAACATCTGTATCCCTTCAGGTTGGATTGACTTCAATCCATTTGGTGAAATATTCAGTTGCGGTCATAATCCACTTATGTTTTCCTGAAGAAGTAAGAGTTATTTCTCCAATGAAATCTAGACCCCACTATAGAAATGGTGCTTCAACAGAAATTGGTTTCAAGGGCAAGGGTACCAATTTTCTTCTTCCTTCAAAAATATGGCATTATTGGTGACAATATGCTACCTCTTTATATACATCAGAGAGCATAGTGGTCCAATAGAAACCTAACCTCAAAATATTATCAACAATAGCTTTCCAATAGTGATGGCCTCCACAAATGCTTTCATGAAATTCCTTCATTGTGAGCCTAGCTTCTTCTTTAAGTAGACAATTTAGAAAAACTCCTTCGAGATCTCTCCAATACAAGTAACCATACATGATAGAAAATTTAGCAGTTTTCAACTTTATAGACCTTGCTTTAGTTCTACTCAATTTAGATGGTGCTTGTAAATTTTGTAGAACATAAACAATATCTTTATACCTTGGGGATGAAACAAAATCTTGAGATACTTGCAACTTTGTCTCTGGGCCTGCTTCTGTTGACATATTGGAAGTGTTGTTAATATGAAATGAATCACAATTCAATTATGGAATCAACTTTGCTAAACCCTGGTCTTTGATTGATTTCATGGTCTTTATTTCTAGATCACACTCAAGGAGAATTGCAATCCATTTTCCTCTACCCCCTTTAGGATCTGGTTGCATCAAAATATCTTTCACTATATTGTTTGGGACAAAAGCGATGATCTGAGAATGCAACAAGTATACTCCAAAATCTTTTAAAGATTTGATTAGAGCATATACTTGTTTCTCCATGATATTATACTTGAGTTCATCATCCCTTAAAGCTATGCTGAAATATGCAATTGGCTTCTCACAACCTTCATCGTCCTTTTGTAGCAATACCCCAACAATTGTATGATCTGAAGAAAAAGAAAACAATAAGAAATCCTTTGTAAAATCAGGGCCAACAAGAACAGGTGCCTATGTTATCACTCTTTTTATGTTATCAAAATATCTTCTAGCTTCGAATGTCCACTTTATTTTATTTCCCTTTTTTAGCATACTAGTAATGGTATTCAAGATTTATCCGAAATTAGGAATGAACCTCCTCCAAAAAATTAATCATTCGTGGAATGATTGAATTTATTTAGTGTTTCTTGGAATTCCAATTTTTTGGATTGCAAACACCCTATCTGGATCGATTGTTATCCCATCTTTAGAAATTATATGCCCCAACAATTTTCCTTCCTTCATGGCAAAGTGGGACTTTTTAGGATTAAGAGAAATTCCAAATTTCCTGCACTTCAGAAAAATCTTTTCCGGATGTTTTAAATGATCTGCATTAGTTTTAGGAAAAAAGTTATATCATCCATGTACACCACTACAAATTTAATTTTTTATTCTGCAACCGCTATGTCCATTTCCCTTTGGAAAGTAGCACCTCCATTCATTAACCCAAAAGAAATTTTGGCGTATATGAAGGTTCCCCAGGGTGTAGTAAAAGTTGTCTTCTCCTGGTCTTCTGGGTGGACTTTAATCTGATTATAACTTGAGAAACCATCCATCATGGACATCCTTTCTGATCCAAACACTTGCTACAAAATATGATCCATTTTTGGAAGAGGATAGTTATCTTTCAAAGAAAATTTATTCAATTTTATGAAATCCACACACAATTGAATCTCTCCACTTTTCTTTCTCACATGCACTAAATTTTCAATCCACTTGGAAAAACTCAAAGAAACAATTATCTTGGCATCAAAAAGTCTTTTGACTTCTTTTTGTATAAGAGGCATCAATGTAGGGTTTATCCTTCTCAGTTTCTTCTTGAAAGGTTTCTCATTAGGCTTCACCGAGATGGTATGTTGGATTGTGGAAGTATCATATTCCTTCATATCTTCATAAATCCATGCAAAGACATCCGAAAACTGTCTCATTAACTCAATATATATGTCTTTTTCCTTTTGAGATAAGAACTTGGATAAATTCATCATCTTGGGTTGTTGCTATGTTCCAATATTTCACTTTTGTACTTCATTAACATGTGATTAACATCTGGGATAACCCTGGGATTCTTGGCTACATCGATGTTGTCAAACAACTTCTCTAAAGGAATCAATCCTTCAGGAAAACAATTATTTTTGAGTTAGATTATTTATTTTCCCTCGGTCCCTTTCGTTGTCCTCTATGGTGTGTCGATGATGAAACTGTCAATCATTTATTTTTTTGGTGTGTTTTTTCCCAGAAATTAGTTTGGTGTGAATTCCAATGTGTGGTGAAAGTTTCTATTAGATGGGTACATTACTCATTTTAAGGTAGCCTTAGGGAGTGGGTTTCTTCTGATGTTTCTCATACAAATTTACCCTTATTTGTCATATGGGGTCTTTGGCATTATAAGAATATGATTATCTTTGAAAATGTCAAGTGGAAAATTTTGGTATTTTAACTAAAATAGTTGGATCTTTTAAGGAATTCTAGAAAAAGGCAAACTAGGAACATGTTCATCCATTAAAATTTCCTTTTTTACCTCATGTATTTCCAAAGGGTTTCTTCAATGGAACCTCGTAGGAAAATCATCGTGTTGCAAGAATAAAAGAAATTTTATTTCATATGTGGATTGATTGTGGATTTGGTTCTAATACTAGGGCCAAACTCTTGGATATTTGGGGTTTACTACTTTTTGCTTTGAAAATGAATTTATTATCACTGCAGGTGGTTGGGGACTCTCGGGTTATTTTAGATTGGTCATATGAGAGAGCATGTCTTCAAGTGATCATTTTGAATTTCTGGAAAATAAGAATCCGAGAGTTACAAAGGAGTTTCCAATTTCTTTCTTTTAGTCATATTTATAGACAATTTAATGCTCGTGTGGATAAAACATCTGATAAGACTATAGTTAATTTAGAAGGGGTGTTGTTTTTTGAATAGTGTCGTGATCATTCTATGATCTCTTCTGGCTCATTCCAAGATTATTGAGATGTAATCTTATTTGGCACCCTCTTGTCTTATTAGTTTCTCGTATGGATGTAATTTTTGTAGTAAAGTTTTGGAAGACTTTAACAAGTCTAGTTGGATAGCATGCATGGTTTTTTACTATAGTTTTGGAGAAGACTATTGAAGTGGTGGCATAGAAAAGCCTATGAGTTTGGGGGGTTTTGTCCTTGGACTTTTAGTAATTTGGCATATGTAATGTTATCTTTGATTCATTTTAATGAATATCAAGTAACTGTGTCCTTTTCCTAGTGAAAAGAAAGGGTTAATCTTTCATAAGGTTTTTTTAAAGTAGTTTAAGTATTATACTATTTGGATTTTTTTTTTGTTATTGTCAAGAGAATTCGAGTATATAAACTTTGATCAAATTGGTATATTTCATTGTTCAAATGAAAATTTTTAATGTATAAATGGATTCAATGTTTTCAATACCCCTATTACATCAATTGTGCAATCTCAACAACTTATATTTGCACCCAAAAAGCTCCAAATTGGAACATGGTTATACTCTTGTTATCTTATATGGATGTGAAGTTTGGGGTTGTATCATCTCTAAAGAATCATGGAAATGGATAGAGAAAATCCAAAAGAGCTTGATAACATATAATCTGAAAATTGAAGGAAATACAACATATCATATCGTCGTCATAGAAGTGAGTCTCTTCCCCAACGAGAGCATGGTTATGGCTAGGTACATAATGTACAAAAACGAGATAAACAACATGGGAGACAAGAGGCTTCCTAAGATTGTTTCAATATACTGTAGTCAAAACAACCGATGGCTTAAGCGAGGTTGGTATAAAGATGACATGTCTTGGCTAAATCATTGGGGAGTCAAGGAAGAGTCCACTCTGTAAAATAGTGATAATGTTAAAAGTATTATTACATCTAGATTTAAGGAGAAATTGTGTAATAAAAAAATAGCACATCAGAAAAGAAAAAAAAGATATTATAAGCAGGTGATCAGCCCTAATCTAGAAGATCAAAAGTATCTCCATGATTTAACTAGCATAAAGAAGGAAGTCAACATTGCTAAAATAAGAACAAATTCTTACGAGCTCCACAATGAAATGTGGTGCTGGAAAATTCCTAAAACGTAATGGGGTGAAAGAATTTGTCATTTTTGTGATATTAAGAGGGTTGAAGATGAAAATCAATTTCTCATGGAATTCCTTCTATGCACTCACATTAAAACACAATTCCAAAACATTTGCTACAATACTCACGTTCCCGACCTTTTAATTCATCATAACTATGGTGATTTAGGAATGTATTTTTATTTTTATTTTTGAGCATAGAAATAAAATTATAAAGAAAATCAAGTGACTCCTTTCCTTTTTAAGGTTCAATATACTCGAGTTAATTTCAATGGATATTATTAACTCATCATTAAATTTTTTATTAAAACATTAAAATTTAATATAAATTTTATTCAAATAAGAATTTTGAATCTAAACATTTTAACCTATTTTAATAAAAAATATATATATAAAAATAATAATAAATTTATCCTGTTGGTATAGTTTAAATATATAATATAAACCAACAATAAATAAATAAAACTAATAAATACCCCCTATGTCAAATACCCAATAAAACTAATAAATACCCCCTATGTCAAATACCCAAATTCATGTAGGCCTCATGATGGAAATCAAAGACAAACATTAATTATATTTCACATCAGTACATGAATAAGGACTAAAAGGACGGAGGAGGGTTTTTCAATCCAACCATCTAGACAGTTGGTTATTCTAAGATTCAGAGTTGGAAATTTTCGAACCACTAACCACCATTTAATAGATTCATGGAGTTGCCCACTTTCATGGTGGAGTTAGCTTTAGTGAATGTTTTGTTATGTTATATGTTAAAATTTCGCATATATAGTATGATTGCAATATCTAATTTTTTATATTATTTAAAATGTTTAGAATTGTTTAACATTTGAAAAGAGAGCATTTATATATTATTTAAAATATATAGAAGTTTTTCGAAAAATATTTAAAAGAAAATATTTTATTTTCCATATTTCAAGTAAAATATTAAAATAAAATAAATATTAAATTATTTTACTTAAAATATGATTTAAATTTTTAATAAATAAATATTCATTGTTTTTTTTAATTACTCATTATTGTAATGATTCAAAGGTTTTATTAGTAATAAAAAAATATCAAAGTAATATTTTAGTAGTAGGCTGAAATGTTTGCCATGATGTTAAAGCTATGGTAGATGCAAAATGATTTACTTAAATATAAACCAAATAGATGTGGTGACAATTAAATAAATATAATAATGCTTATGATTTTAAAAGAAATAGTTTTAGATTATTATTTATTTATTTATTATTAAAATTTAGTAATTGTAAAAATATAAATATAAATAGAGATAGAAATAGAAATAGAAATTTAAATTATAGAATTGGTGATGAGTATATATATATATGTAGTAGATAATGGTTTATTTGTGAAGAAATAATATAAAAAGGAGTAGTATATTTATTCTACATTTTGAATATTTTGGTGGGTTTTGGTTGGAATCTTGTAAAAAAAAATCATTGTTTAAATTCCCAGTCTAAATGTTAAACATTTTCAACTTTTTGTAGCTTGTTTTTTACATAATAAGATAGGAATTTTAGATTAATTCTTGAAAAAACATATAATAGTTGTTAAACTTGCATAATCTTGGTACCCTTGGGGTATTTGAGGCTATTGAATCCATTATGCATTCAAAAACATTATTGGACCACTTCAGAGTTGGAATTGACCCTTTTGTGGGAGCGAATGGAAATTACAAATTATCAGAAGAGATCATCAGCCACCTTGAGATCTTAGAATTGCCAACTCTGAATAGAATTAAAAGACCTTATTAGGCAGTTTTGAAAGGTGACTACTGGTTTACATCGAAATACTTGGGTTTTTTCCAAAATCTGGGGAGAGATTTGGGATAAGTATATCAACACTTTGAAGGTGGTCGAAATTAGACTAAGCGTTGAGGAATATACAATTGATGGCATTGGAATAAGGCTACTGGGTATATTTCAGCAAAAGAGGCATATAATGCTATTGTTTAGTCCCTGACAACTTACAATTTCAAGTAGTGGAACAATTTATTGTGGAAATGGTCCCTTCCTGTAAAAGTGAAATGTTTCTTTTGGCCGCTTATGGAAAATAAAGTTCTAACTTGGCAAAACTTTAAAAAAAGAGGGTGGCAGGGTCTAGGTTTATGCCCCATTTGTAAAAGAAGAGATGAGATAGTTGATCATCTGTTTATTGAGTGTGGTTTCAACAAAACTCTCTGGTCCTTTGTTGCTGAATATTTTAACTTGACTTATGATTGGGGAGAAGGTGCTTTGCATGAAAAAATCAAAATATGGAATAAAACAGTTTTTTCCTTCATAATTCTCCCCATTTTTATTTTTTGGCATATTTGGAAGGTTCGAAACAAGGCTTTACTTGAGAATGTTAATCCAAATTCTAGTCTTTGTGCTTCAAAGAGCCTCTCACTCTATAAATACTTTGTGAGTGTTAAAAGGAAAACCTCTCAAAAAGTGGTTCACAAGCCTTTCTTTTCTCCTTATGCAGTTGTTAGTTAATTTTATGGTTCCTCGAAGGAAGGGAATTGTGGATGTGGAATGGTGTTGAAATTAAACGATCAACATCTTTTTAATTTATGGATGGGAGTGATGCTGGGAGTAACACAAGAGAAGAGCTCCTTGGCCTTTGGGGGATTCTCTTCTTTTCTAGGAAATGCGGAATTGACTCTTTGATTATCAATGGAGACTCCAAGATTGCAATAGAATGGAAAAAATGAAACTTCATTTTGTAGGTCATCAATTTGAAATGCTGATGTAGAAGGGTAAAGATGCTAGAAAATTCCTTCAATCGGCTTTCTTATGTGCACATTTCAAGAATCTTCAATAGAGAAGCTGACAAGTTGTCAAAATTGACAGCATCTTGTGACTTTGGCACATTATTTTTCCAAGAGGTGATAGAGGAAAATATCTTGATGGAGGTCTCAGTCTCTTTAGATTAAAATTTCTCTGCAATATGTTTTTTTTAGCATTTTTTTTGTCAACTAAGTATGTAAAGCCTAGAAACTAGGAGAAGTCCAGGTTTTTTTGTGTCCCTTTGATGGGATAAGTTGCAGCTTGAAGTAAAAGTCCAAGTATATATGTAGATATATAACTGTTTTGGTTTGATGTAAGACTTTTTCTATAGTTTTGGGTGAAAAACCTATGATATGAATGAGATGTATGATCCTTTTTTTAATTCAAATATGAATATCAAAAGAGGTTTATTTTTTGGGAAAAAAATGTCCTTAGACTTTGACAATAGGATTTGTACGTATTTCGGGGATTTAAAAACTAAGAACTATAAGCACATTCAAAACCTAAGTAATAAAGAAACTAAACTATAGTGAAAGTACACAAATATCTTAATACTAGAAAAAACAAACTACATCTCAAATCTCCACTTTCTAAATGTTTTATAACACTCAAAAATCATTTGTAGTAGTAAGGACTTTACTTTATAAAATAGCCATGCTCTGCTGCAATACCCAACATTTCGCATGAAGAGAACCACTGGCTCAGAGTCTTCCTTCCCCCCAACTAACAATAAAAACAATGTTTCGGGATCATTGCACAAGCTATTCAAAATAAAAATAAGGTCAATATCAAATGTTTTGTTAATAGAAGTCTAGGGCATCATTGTACCATCATAGTCCAATAATGACCTACACTTGGTCCTCTTATATGCAAACACAATTCTTTAAATATAAGCCTATTTTTTATTTATAAAAAACAACTTTGTTATAATAAAATTATAATAATGTCAACTAATATTACACATTACAATCTATACATAGTGACAAATATGTAAAGTTACTTTGATTTATGACTACAAATTTTTTCTTTATAATCAAATTTACTTATTATTCATTTGAAAAACCTTAATTTACAAAATACTCATTTAAAATTCCATATGATTTAAATTTAAAAGTCCAACCATTTAGCATAATAATAATGATAATAATAATAATATTTTGAAAATTATCTTGTTAAATAAACTAATAATACATGTCTTTATTTTAAATTAATAATACATGTCTTTATTTTAAAAATTATTTGCTTTAAATAAACTAATAATACATGATCCATGCATGATAATTTTCAATCTCACAAAATTGAATAATTTATTTACATTAAATAATTACGTTAAACACATTATCCTTTAACAATCATCATGTGATTACTGTAAACACATTGATACCTCATATATAACTGCAAATTAAATTAGTTTAGGTAAAAAGAAGTAAAGATGACACCGAATATTTTTGTATGATGTTTATGGAATATATATCTTGTTACATATATATGTGAGACCCTTATGTACCTCCATAAAATGCACCTCCAAGCTACTTTTGGACTGCTAGTAGGTACCTTTTGAGTCCATTTTTTAACCTAGAAAAAGACCGTAACCGGTGATCTGAAATGCTTAAACAACATTTAACATATGTTATTTCCTTTTACTAAAATGAAATTATTATTTTTTTCCTTAAATAAAAATTACCATACCCTATGATAATCTGCAATATTGAAGGTTTAAAATGTGGATTCGAAATTGTCAAAAGGAGAAATCATATATACTCAACTAAATATCCATGATTTCATCCCAGAAGGAAAATATTACGTGAAATTTTGATTTTTGCTTTTTATTTAAGTTTGAAAAATTAAAGTGGATGGTTTTCCAACATTTAATCAACCATGGGTATTGTTTTTTCTACACCACGAAGGAAATTGTATGACTTTTCAAAGACATTCCATGTATTCATAACAGAAAAATTCCATTCTCTACATGACAAGTCATATTAGTACTCGCAAAAGTCGACCAACAATGAGACCTACCAACCAGCCGCATCGACAATTGTAGTTGTCTTAAAGTCACTGTCATTATGCATCATAACGTCATAAAAATTATTTATCATTTCAAAAATAAATTAAATTCAACTAAACATTTTTCCTAGACAATTTGTTTTCCATAGGTGCAGAGAGGCCGCTAAGAATAAGAAAACGATAATCATTTGGAATTCAAGCTGGTTGAGGTAAGCTTTAGGCTTATTTCATTCTCCGACTTTATGAATCTATATTATAATTTAAATGATCCATTGCCTATTCAACAAATTTGTACAATCTTTAAAGTATCTCTCATCTATTTTTATAATCTTTGCAGGTTTGTAGATAGAACTTTACTCGAATTAAATATGAGTAAATTTGTGTTTTGATTAAATAAAGCCTTGGAAGAAGTTTTGGTTTGACTCGCGGGAGACGGCAGTTCAAGCTGTACAATTGGACTTGAATTGACACTTTACAAGTTTTATTACGTGTCGAGGTTGACAGAAGAGCCTACAAGACAAGTGAGTCTATCGAAGTTTTGGATAAGTATGATGGTTTTGTACTAGGGAGTCTAGTCATATGGTGTAATTTACAAGTTTCAACTGTTACCAATGCTAAAATTAAGACACTAGATTAGGCCTTTAAAGTGTGGAGGTGAGTTTATTGCCTTCCGTTTTACTTCGGTTTTATAGATCGTAAAATTTTTCTTTAATTGTCAAATGGATGATACGTTTTTGACATATTCCACTTTCCTTTGGATGTTATCGATGTTTAGATTGTCTTAATAATTATCTTTAACTCCAACAATTTATTACGATCGCTGATAGGGAGGAAAAATAAAAATTGAGAATTGTTTCACATGAATCCATGTAGAGGGATGAGTGTATATGTTTTCCATGTTAATGATTTGTTCCAGTTTTAATTGTTGGAGAAACTCTGTTAGCAATAACAATTATGAACAACTGGCACAATTAAACTCTCAAATTGAAACCAAACACATAGCAATTCAAGCCAGTAATAAATCCATTGTCAAATATCTACAAGATAATTTATTTTTGTTTTAAGATCATTAAATGGATTGTATAAATTACATTTGTGGACCAGAAATTAATGACTAAAATTAAGAATTCAAAGGATTAAATTTCCCAGAAGTCGTTTGAGTTTATAAGATTGCATTGAGGATTAAGGCTCTTCCATCATCATGCTTCACATGGAGCAGGCCCTAGTTGCAATCATGGTAGCCATTTTTCAGGAAGTGCGGAGATGAAATTGTACATGATTTATATATTATGAGAATTATGGCAAGGAGCTCAAGGCCAAGGCCTTTCCAGTGATTTGGTGTTTTGTGTATAGTTGATCAAGGTTGATGCCTCTGGTTGTGGTGCTAAGTCAAGCACAACATGTTTTTTAATATCATGTAATACACCATTTAATAAAAATACCACAGCTAGCTATGCATTGCAATGTGAAAAGAGATGGGGGAATGATTTCACAGAGGAACAGAGAGGGATTAAACAAGCAAATTCAAGGTGAGTGATTGCAGGTTCAATCCTCACAAAACCCAGTTTAATCAGCATAAAAACCTTCGTTGATTTTTCGTCCAAGTCACTAGGCGGACGCCCGATGAAATAAATCCTTTTGGATAGAAATTAAGCGCCTGCTAGCTGATGTTAAAAAATGCGCTAGTTGAATCAGCAAAATCTTTGTGGACCGTTGGATCTGTGTCCCCACCAGATCAATGGTGGACTCCAAACTTGATGAACCGAATTACATTGGAATTTTGTGCACATCAAAATTTTGTTAAATCACGCTAGTTGAATCAACAAAATCGATGTGTGCCGTCGATCTGTTTGATGGTTGATATCAGGCATATATTTTCTCAAACAGTTACCTATTCGTTAGTCGTCTACCCTGGTTCGTCCCTGTGCTCACTCATTCAATTTTATTGTAGGGAATTGGTTGAGGCAGTTAATGCCTTGGGAAGAGCAAGGGATGGTAGTCGATTTCGTGACTGAACAAGCCTGTAGTCTGCAGAGGCTGTGTTCTTGCTTCTGAAGTAAGAAAACCAAAAAATGCATTCCCATTCTGTCACCCCAGTCATCACTAGTACAAAATGAGGAATTAGCTACCAGGTGACTAAAAATTCTAGTCACCACAGCTTTTTCAAGTGATTTACTACTAAATATGAGCAATTTTGATTGACCCAACTATAAATGACTAAAATTAACGACTAATTTAGTCACCAGTTAACAAATATGACTAGATAATAAGTGGAGTTAAAAATGACTAAGATAAATGACTAATTTAGTCACAGCATAAAAAATGACTAGCTAGAAGAATATGAATTAGTCATTTATGTTAGTCATTTTTAATTGTGTCATGGAAAATTGCAAATTTGACAATGAAGTGTAAATTTTGTAATTTTCCTACCTTCTATTAGTAATATTTGTGCCATGCACCTCGATCTTCAAAGATTCAATAAAGCAATTGCACGAATTTTCTCTTGACCATGTTTATCCCTGCTACACCATTGAAGGAAACCTTGTTAAGCGCGTGCCAAAGGAAAATTAGGTTCCTATGTCAATTAAGAATTAGGTACTAGAACCAGTACAATATCGATACTTAGCTAGAAGCATCAATAGCTAGTTGTTGATCCTTCGACAATGTAAGAGTCCCTGCAAGCCCCATACGTCTAAGGTGCTTTTCTAACTTCAATATAACTATATTCATGATCTGTGGTCATCGAACGTCTAGTTGCACCAGTCGACATAGCTTCACTAGGCCGAGTTCCTTTAAACGTCGTAGCAGTTGATCCAATATATAATAATTGAACCGGCGGAAGCAAAAAGAACAATATTTTAACCAATCAAATACTCGATTATAATTAAACTAGGGTGTTTCCCCAGAACCAGTCTCAGATCCATATGCAGTATAAAGGTAGAGACCCGACCCCATCTCGAAGTTTTAGGAAAATATTTCGATTTCTTGACCTCTTAATACAGGCCTCATGACCTTGCAGAATATGATAAGTATAATGCAGTGATGACCTCTCCTCATCACCATCAAGTTAAACCTCCTTTATGCATTAGTGGCCACGTAAATTTTGCATCTAACGTCATGACCATCCACTTGATTCACGATGTGCACAACTCTTCTTGACCAACGTCCTCGATCCAAGTTTATTATATATACTTATACTATAACAAAAAATACCATTAAAACAAATATTATATTCATAAAAAACACAAATTATTATATTTATATAAAACAAAAATTAATTAAATTTGATATTAATCCTAATTTATAAAACTAAACAACTTATATGATAATTATTAAAAAATATAATCTATAACCAATTAACATAATTTATATAATAAAATAATAAAAATAAAATTATATATATATATATATAACAAAACAAAAAAATCTATTATGCAAATTCAACTGTCGACCAAAATCTCGACCCAGCAGCTCTCCACCTACCTCTGTTACGACATTCATGTTCGATGGCCGGTTTTTCTGAACCCATGGAGATTTCATCCTCCAATTCCGTCAATTACTACTCAACCAACTCGTTGGCGCCAAATAGCCTGTCCAAACAGACCATTGGCGCCAAATAATTTGTTGTATATTGACAATGGTAAATATTGAAATGATGATTTCTACAATATTTAGTAGGATGTTGATGACAATGATGGTATCAATGCCAATAACGATGCTGCAGGTGATTATAGCACTATTTGATATTGATTGGTCCTAATGGGAACATAATTCACCATAATGCATTAAATTGACCATAATAGCGACATGGACATCCAATGAGTTCTAAAATATTCATAGAGGTAACTAGCCCAGGGACTTGACTATATGAGCATGATGTTGAAAATGATGTTGATGTAGCATATGACATTGATGATCATGATGACAACAAAGCCAATGTCCACGATGATGGTGCATTTGGTAATAATTATGGATACTGATTGATCCCAATGACACTTAAATGTCTGTAATGACATATGAGCAACATACTAATATCACCTAAATGACTCACAATATCACTTTCTTTATATTTTATAAAAAAAATATCTTTTAGCAACATAATATTTTATTGACCTTGTCATATTTATTTATCAATTTATTCATCATATTTTCCTCCTTAATGATCCCAAGTTGCTTCTAGGTAGATAATATCTAGATCAAGGAGGGAGACACTAAATCATTATCAATGATCTTAGGCATGGACAAAAAAACCATTATAGGAGTCTCACACCCCCCCTAGGAGCAATCTTTACTGAGAACCCCATGGATTTTCCACATAATATTTATTTGTATAGTTTGGTGGCCCATGTCATCTGACCATGTCAACATAGTACTCAACATAACTAAGTAACTTGATAACTCCATAAGTATTAGAGTTAGTTGAATCAATATAATTATTGAGTTGATCAGTTCAACCCTTTAGACTACCCAACACACAACTCAAATTGTGCAATAAACACCACATAGACACACTTTGTTCCCTTTGCACCATACATACCAGATAATCCATAGTTGCACCATAAGCGCCACACGTATCACATTGTGAAACACGTGCCACACACAATAAACACATGGTACATGTACCATTGACATAGTTTGTTACCATGCCACATATAAGTCATGCATGGACAAGAAGTAGTCAACTCCTATCATGCAACATGCAATCAACATGGTTATGAAGGCGATGAGTCTTCTTACTGATGTTTGTTTGATATGGCTAACAAATGACACAAGGAAAGACAACAACACAAAAAAGTGTACAATATGATGGCCAAGAAGTTATGGCACTACATACATTACAACAAGACTCAATATGGTTTATAGAATAATCATTGGCAAGAATATTGATCGTTGAACACCGTTTGAAGTTGCATAAACATAGCACCATTTGGCGCTAAAGAAATGAAAACAACACAGCTTCCATAGAACTACTAGATGTCATGGGAATAAAAACAACACAACTTCATGCTACACTCAATGCCATTTATCTTTACCCAATAATCATTATCACCCTTTTAGGACAAAACAAACAAACAAAATAAAATCTTCCATTTGAAAAAAAAAGTTAGATTTTACATAAATTAAAAATTGCCATGATTTAATGAATTTAATATTTGTATTTTCAAATTAAGATCTCTTTCCTATGAATGTGGATTCCATAGATAACATAGAAAGATACGTGTGTCAAATTGGACTTGGACATTTGGTTTCACTTGGTTAGCTTCACTTAGACTAACTTAGTAGCACATAGCATGGTTAGATTGACTTGGGCCTACTTTGCTTTTAGACATCACATGGTAGACTTAACAATGAACATGCATGACTAAGGGTTTGTTGGACTTGGACTTACTAAGTTGGATTGACTTGGATATAATTTTCTCTTTGATATTTTATGGTAGGCTTGATAGCGTTAGATTCCAAGTTGTGATTTAGTGATTGGAATGAAGTGTTGTTATGCAAACAATTTAATATCCAAATCCAATTGACATAGAGACCTTGTATATGAGGTACTTGATTGAATTTGAGTCGTTTACCTAAAGCTTGCCTTGGATGAATGGTTGAATTGATTAAGCTAACCATTGGGGCTTATGTGTACAAATTCCTACCATGGTAGACCCTACACCATGCACTTTACTAGGTCAAGGCTCTACCCCCTTTGCAATTAAGCATTGAGTTAACCTTAGTGCATAAAATGTCCATGAGCTATTGTATACCTTCCTTCTACACATTACTCAAATTCGTCACATTTTGTTTGGGTAGTCGATGATAACTCCATGCCACAATAATGTCATGTAAATTAAAATTCTTGATTTTGTTCATGTGGATTATTCACAACACTCACCCACATACATGAATAACAACAAATAAACCTTATAATAAAAACAAATTAGCAGAGTAATGCATCAACTAAGAGTAGTTGGTTACGATCCACATAACTACTTAAAAATATCATAATTAATTTTGAATTTAGATTAATAATAAACATTGTTGGTTCAACATATACTAATTTACTTGACTTTTTTGTCAACTCAATACAAAAGCCAACACTACTACCTAGCCAACTCTTCTTTTTATATAGTTATAACTTACTTTTTAACAATTAAGATGACCCATATTAAATTGCATGAAGAAATATATGTTGAAATATGTACTCTTTTCTCTCTTACAAATTTATTTTCCTTTTTTCTCCCTATTTGACTTGATCACCTTATGATTATATGTTTATAGAGACTAAATTTTCTAATGTTATTAAATGGCCTTTAAATTGCTTTAAATCTCACAATAAAACTAGTGACCTTCACTATCAACTACTATGAAAACCTTATTATTTACCACTTATAAAAAGATTCTAATATTATTAAATAGCCTTTAGGTTACTTTGAATCTCACAATAAAACTAGTGGCCTTCACTATCAATTACTATGAAAACCTTATTGTTTGCCACATTATAAAATGAAGCCTCTACCATCACAACTTCTATAACAAATGGTAACCTATTCTAATGTGAAAACATGGAAGGTGAGTTGGAATCTCCTAGCGCAATGTGAGTTTAAAAAATGTCGCGCCAGGTGA
The DNA here is from genome assembly GCA_001517045.1 of Pseudotsuga menziesii. NCBI lineage: Eukaryota > Viridiplantae > Streptophyta > Pinopsida > Pinales > Pinaceae > Pseudotsuga > Pseudotsuga menziesii. The sequence continues at coordinate 291,286 of LPNX010662539.1, forward strand.
GTTGGAATCTCCTAGCGCAATGTGAGTTTAAAAAATGTCGTGCCAGGTGAGTTGGAATCTCCTAGCGCAATGTGAGTTTAAAAAATGTCGCGCCATTATAGATTTTTATCCTTTTGACTTTTGAGGAAGGGAGATTGTGGTCTGTGGAAAAAATTGTTGAATGTCTTAGTCCATCCTGTAGTAAGAAGAGTATCAGGTATCCATGGTCCATAAGGCATGGTTAAGCCACGAACAAGCATACGTCTCAATATTTGTGATCGACCTGGGCCTAATCACTCTAAGATACAATATTTATTCCTGTCTGAATTTTTTTGATGCTCCCTTATTTTGGATAAGGGAATTACTGTAATATTGATCGATTTTGGTTGTTTTGGGTGGGTCTTTTAGCGGGGTAGATCTTGAGAACCCAAACATGTGGGAAAATCTCTGAAATCAAGAAAGAATGTATGTAGATCCTGACAACCCAAACCTATGGGAAAATATCTGAACAGAGATATCCTACCATCCTCTTACAAAGCACAACCAGATTCCTTTAAACAGAATGCATGCGAGGCCTGAACAAAAAATAGGTCGAGGAATATAATTAAGATATTCATAAATGCCAAGGGTTGAAATGTGCCTTCCTCCCTGGCCATGGGCCTGTGCGATGGACACATGCTCTGTGGTTATGTCTACAAATGTAGATTAACTACTCCCAATGGGTGTCATTGGAATCACCTGAAGAATTTGGTGTGGATGTAGCACACGTTCCAAAATAAGGAATTGGAGATTTGGGACCCTAACCCTATTTTTTTTATCATTCATAACATTATTGTAAAAACCTAGGTTCTAACTGCAAATATGTAAAATTTAACACCCTCTTCCTACATTCATAGTAATTACTATATAAGTTTTCCAATGGTGTACTTACTGGATTTCCATTTAATTCACCTGATAAAGCCTTGGTTATGCACACTTGTACATTTACAGTTAATTCATTTTTATATCATCCCCCTACAAAATATTAAACCCACAACTTAGATACATCAATTTCACCTTCAGTGTAGACATAAGGATTATATTGAATTTGAAAACGGGCACTAACAAAATATGTATAGAAACATCGACCAAACAATGTGCACTCTTTGTTACTAAGGATCATTAATTTTACATAGTGAAGTTGCCATGCCAAACACTCCCTTGTATGGGGAAATCCTACTATTGAAATCAAATGGTATGCTTCTATTTCATATTATTTTGATCAAGCAGGGAAAATATTTCATTGGCATTACGTTACACAGATCCTGAGAACAATCCCAAATTGACTTATACTGGCATCATTTTTAGTCATCTTTCTTCTGTGGCCATTCTAAGGAATCAAAACCATGTGACTGATTCTAGATTCCTAGATGATTTGGATCCGGGTTCAACCATAAAAAAATCCTTCAATAAAATATAAAGTGACCAAATCCTGAACAATTAGAGCAATATTATTGATTCCCTGATTGCTGGACTATTCCAATCTAGGTATGGGGCTATGATGTTTGATTCCCTAATTTCTGGACTAGTACGAGGTTAGGATGGACGAATCTGGTCACTTTGACTACACAAACAATATCCAAACTCTCTCTCAGCTTTAACGTCTCCAAGGAAATCAGCAAGAATACTGATTAAAGAAGAGCTCTTTTAAGTTTTTCCTTTATTTGACTTCAGCTGACTCTGTTGGATGGACTTGCTGAGTTTGACTAAATATGGTACTAACCTGGAGAGTTGGCCCCATATTACATCATCATATATATTTTTATGCTCTTACAATAACAATTCACTTCTACATTTGAATTATAAACAAACATCATGCCACTTCGCGAGATCCCACTAGATGAGATGTAAATTCAAGCATGTTTGTAACCAACTTAGGTCTTAAAAATTATCTTGTGTCTTCTAGTCCCTTTTGATTTTGATGCCAACCTCATATTTCATCCTTCATATAGTCAACATACTTATAATTTATGCTTTTACAATAACAATCTCTTTTTCTACCTTTTGAGCTATAAACAAACTTTATGCCACTATGCAAGAACCCAATTGGAGGAAATGTAAATTTGAGCATGTTTGTTGGAACCCACTTAAATTTAAAAAATGATCATGTGGCTTCTAGTCCCTGTTGTTTTCAATGACAAACTTGTCATATTACATCCTAATTACAATGTTATTATTAAAAGTGGAAGGTGTAGCTTCAATTTATGATCTAGCTCTTGATGGGATTTTTTTTTGGAATAAAACAAATATTTCTTGCAGGGCTCCTAATTACCCTATGGTATTCTTCAAAGTTTTCTCTTAGTTAAGCGGCTTTTATTCATTTCCAGTGTGAGTTTGGAGTTATCTTATATCCTTTGTCAATTTTGGACACTTGATTTGAGTGTATTTTGCTAGCTTGGGAGCTTCAACATGGATTTCTAGACGGTCAATGTGGCATGGAAGCTTGGAACAATTATCTCTTCCTTTGTTTGCAAGATTTCTCTTCCTATTTCCAAAACTTGTCACATAATTAATGTATTTAGATTGGTCAACAGATTTGAAATATAAACCTAGCTCCAAAACCCCCCATTTGGTGTGAAATAAAATGCTTTTCCAAAGATCCATTTCAATTGAAATCTTAGGGAAATTCCAATACCCACGTTTTCAAATACAAGAATAATATTCATTGATGTAGCTATTGCAGCTCACACATTTTAATATTTTTAACTCAATAAATGCACCCTTTAACACAAAAATTATTTTCATATAGGTAATAACACTATCAAGAAACACATTCAAGCAAAATGGTACAAAACTTCAAATGCATAAGAAATAGGGAATCAAGATAGGAACAACTACCAAGGTATAGGAAGTCAACTTGAATGTCACCCTTGTGTTAAGTATAGGATAACAACCATGTTAATAGACATAGATGAGTTCATGCATAAATATGGCCCAACTCTTTTCCTCTAACCTGGATCATTCAGACACTCTGAATTGGCTCACAACACTGTTTGGTGCAAGTTACCAATCGAGTTTGAGCCTCTACATTTTCTACAAGTATAGCTCTCTTGACACTCTCTTACCTAAATTGAGCATCCTTGCATTTGTTATGAGTTTTTCCATTCACAATACCAACATCAGTTTTTCATTCACATCTCTTTTATTTAGGCCCTTTTTTAACCATCAGCAGTTTTCTGAGTTCTTACTGAGTCCAGGCCAACACACTTGGAAACTCCTTTGCATGCATGTCCAAATAAGAAATGTTCATAATGCTTTGAGAAGACTAAAATATGTCTTCGTGAACAATTTGAATCTTACTTATAGGGTATTTTTTTATTCAAGCACCATCATCTGTTTTTCACCTGAATGTATGAAAATTTGTGGTTCGATTGTTTCATGTCTCTTTTATTCAGGCCACCCTTTGAACTGGGGATATAGGGAATACACCATCTGCAATTTTTCTATGGATGTTTGTAGCTAGATTGCTCTGTTGCAGATCATTTGTAAACTATTGCATGTTTATTTTTGTAATTGCATTTCATTTATGTTTCTGTTCTCGAGTTCGTGATGTAATGTTTAGTTACTATGGGGCATGTTGTTACTTGTTGGATATCTCTTAGTGAAGCCCTTTGGACAGGGGCTATAGAGACAACATGCTTTGTTGTTCATATGCTTTGTTACATATCATTTGAGATAGATCTGAAGGCAGAATTTTAGATGGGTAAGCTATTTCATGTTGAAGAATTTGTGATTGGATTTCATTAATTTTCTTCTCTTGGGAAGGTAGCCATCATAATATAAGTCTTATGAATTTTATGTTAGTATGGCTATGAGAAATTAATTTATTTTATGTTCTTTGTATTATGTAAAATATAATACTCTATTTGGATTATTCATATAAATTTTCAGAGTTAAGAGCTCAGATGAGCTAGAGCAAGAGGAATTGCAAAAGATCCCAAAATTCAAGGCTAGGCCACTTAATAAAAAGGTACCAATTAACAAGTTTGTTTTCTGTCCATACTCTGGAATTTTCTCTATCGAGTTTTTGAATGATCTTATGTTTACAGATATTCTGCACTAAAGGGGATCTTGGTCTATTTTGCAATCTCAAACGTCATGTCACAAAACCTGTGGTAGGATGGATATAATAAGGTTGATGCAATTAAAAGTATTTTCAGGCTCATTTCTTAGAGGAAGACATTAAATTGTTTTTTATCTGAATCAGGAATTCCACTTTGCAACCAATGAGCGCCTTCCTCTGCGTCCACCAACTGAACTTTTTAAAAAGGTCAGGAACTTAATCCAGATAGATGATTGATCAGGAAGAAAGTCTCAACAATCAGGTGTCATCTTTTGGTTATTATTATCCAATTGATATTTTAATACTTTGGTCATGCTATGTTGTTTTATCAGCTCTCTCAAACACATAAGTCTGAGAATTAGGACAAGAAGATAAAAATCTGCAGCACCTCACTGAAAGAAATTACAAAGCATCTAGCTCAAAACTTCATTTGTTTAACCCCACAGTGAAGTGCTCGACATCTCTTTTATATAACAAGAGACGACAGGTCTACAATGAATGTAGACACCTTGAGTGGTGTACCTCTCTAGAAGAGATAAAACCCTAACCCTGATGCAAGAGCCTGCTAGAGAAGAGTGCAACCTCATGCATGAGTTCACCCTAACTAGAACAGAACGTCGCTAAAGAAAACTAAAAGTGTACAACATAATCTCATAGGGTTGTTTGGGTGTGTCTGATAAAAGCGTTCAATTTTCTTAACCTTGAATCTCATAGGGTTGTTTGGGTGTGTTTGATAAAAGTAGATGAAATAATCAATAAATTTCATGCTAAGTGGATTGAAGTTTCATTCACAATGAGGATTGGATTTTTCTTTCTAAAACACGACTGTAGATTACAAAAAAAACATGAAGATTTTGAAAAGAGTGAAGATTGGTTTCTTTCTTTCTAGGAGTCATGTTGAGTATAAAAATACCATACAGTCTGCAAGAACATCTCTACGACATTGGAATAATAAATATGCACCAAGGATGGGACATACTAAAGGATCAACTTGGATGAGCTACTGAATCCTATTATGGTAAATATTCCCAAGAATTCAAAAAAGTTAAATGCATCAATTGAACCTAAAGCACCCGCTCTCTCACCAAATATGCATATTACTCTTAACTCTTAAACTTCAAGTCGTTTACCCATATTCTAATAGTATATAGCTGACAAAAGTTTAGAACCATGATTACCTGTTGAGTTGGGGTCCCTTGAGTCGCTACTACTAAAAGGATGAGGGTTCGAGGACGCCGGACCAAGGGAAGCAATGCAGGTGTGAATCTTCATATGATGGATTGATCAGCGCAGTCGAGGACATTTGAGTTTGCAGGGGCCAAGAGACACCGGGAGTTCGCAAGGGCCGATAGAAGCCAGGAGTTCGTAGGATAGGGATTCATGGCGAGGAATCAAGGATGGCTCAAAGTTCTCTGTGCTAGTGCAGGTCGGAAGAAGGATATAGTTCTCCATTCTAGGCGCGAGGGGCAGGGGTGGTCGTGACATTCAAAATCCATGCATTAATTGCATGCTAACAAAAACAGATTCAGGGATCTCCTGTGAGGGCATAAGTGGCGGAATGGACCCGCAAATGGGCCGATGGACAGAGAGAGTATGTCAAATTAAGGTCGTTATCTGGAGAAGGGAGCAAAAGACATCACGAGATCTCTCGATGACACCCGATAAGCCCCGAGTATAAATATACAATTTTTATATTATTACAAAAAAATATATTATAATATTATATAATACAATATTAAAAACCTACAAACTTTTATATTATTAAAAAACCTATATTATAATATTATATAATATCATATTAAAAACATATGAAACACATAATACAATATTAAAAACATACAATTTTTTATATCATTACAAAACCAAAACATGTATTATAATTTTACATAATACCATACTAAAAACATATGTATTGGGTTGAGGGCTGTCCAAGCGACTCCTTGCTGCCATTTCTTGAACTAAAAACATGTATTGGGTTGAGCGCTGGCCAAGAGACTCCTTGCTGCCATTTCTTGTGCACAGGAATGCCAATTGTTGAAGAAATTTTTGGCCAGATACCTTAACAAGGTCAGAATTGAGGATAAATGTTGCTTGTTTTCAAAGGTACATGAACAAGCCCTTTCACTACTGTTTAAGGTCATTTGCAGCCATTAAATGTTTCTTGTTGTTCAAAGGTACATGAACAAGCCCTTTCACCATTGTTTCAGGCTTACTTGACGGTGAACACATGCCCAGACTTGCCATATATGCACACAACTGCAACACGAGAGGATTTGTTGGTGCTATCGGGTATGTAGAGAAGGTTAATGTATCCTTGAATTCATCAGCATATGTTGAAAATGGTCTGAATGGGGTTTTCGTTTAGGGTTTAGATTTTTTGGAGTCTGATGCCTTCATTTTCTTGTTGAGCCACAACTAGGGCATGCCAATTGAGTCTCAAAATCATTATGACATTGAAGATAGTTTATTGGGTTCAGATTTCGAATCACTGAGAGAGAAGGAGGATAATTCAAGGAATTTGATGAATGGATGGATTTAGGCGTTGGTGAAGAAGGAAATCATGGTTTGGAATTTGAGTAAAATATGGAATTGAAGCACGAGGGTTTGGCCAATGAAGGTTTTGGGAATGAAGATTGGCGGATGAGGGATTTGGGGATGAATATTTTGGGTGTGAGGGTTGGTAGAAGTGTCACGCGAATTCATAGGGATACACCACTATTTTTAATTGCTATTGTTGCTGCTCTGTTCGGTATTATTGTATTTCGATCATTGGAGTTTTTTGCGGACAAATAAATTTTAGAACATATATGCTATGACTTTAGTGATGTTGCAATGATGGAGGTACTCATACCTTCACTAGAGGAAGCTTTTGTCATTCAAAATCAACAGTTCTATTATTTTTTTGAATTTGAATTTATGTTTCTTATGTATATGGATATTGATTCAAATTCTTACCTTTTTTTTTTCTTAAACCAAGTTCCAACCATCTGTGCAAGCACCCAGACTAATGAAACAAGCTAGATTTCAATTTTAGGAGAGAAATACAACAGACCAGTAATAGGGGAATTCATTCCTATAAAGAAAATATGTGATGAATCTCAAGAAAACAACCAAAATGATGCGAAGAGAACAAAATTTGCCAATGGTGAGAAGCTGAAATGGATGATTTCTGCTTAGCTGTGGAGTCAAGATTATTAGACTCAAGAATGCAAAAAATGGGTAAGGGAATATATTACCTTTCATTCTTATTGACCTTGCATTGTCTTTGCTTGTGATCTTAAAATACAAATAGAGATTGGCATTAGATTAGTGTCCATCCTTACCCAATTTGTGATTACCGTGATTTTGATATGTAATAGGGATTGATCTTGGACATTTTCAAGCTATGTATCATTACTAGTAGGATAATTTTTGAGAATCAACAACTTTGAAGTGGGGAGCATGACTTAAATTTTCACGCTTGTGGGATGTATGTTCTATTTCTCTTAATTGAAATGTATAGATTTTGTATTAAAAGAAAGTAGTAGATGCACTGGTAACTGCGCTTGAAAGTATGAATGCTAATTACTGTAGAATTCTCTTTCTCTCAACTACTCATGGGATTGATTTTTAGCATTTGTGCCATGATCTACTTTGTTGTTGCTCGTAATGATAAACAAAGTAGGGCCATGTGAAATTCACTTGATGAATTCTTTTGATTCACGTGGTTGGGTACTTCCATAATATTTTTTGGCACGAAATGAAGTAGTAAATATATTCTTGGATGATAGTGAGAGTACTGCTAGTCTTGAAATTAACACTAGCATTTGTGTAAACAATTATTTTATGAAGTCAACATGGATCATAATAAAAGGATGTGCATAAATCTGTGTATGGTGCAATATAACTTTTGTGCAACTTATTAAGATATCACTCTGTTGCTTCACCCAGAAAAGTGAGATGCTCTATATCCTAGGTGGGGGGAGATATTCAACACGCGTGCAAATGTGTGTGCTTGTAACACTAAGGAAATAAAAATTCAAATAAGAATCAACTTCTTATTTGTTTAGATTACAATTTACAATAGATGCCAAAAAAACAAATTTAAGAGAGCATCGACATAATTAAATCTTATCTATAATTAAACTAGCATAGATATATCTTAGCCTTGGATCTGAGAAGTTTGTAAGAGATCCAAAAACATGGAGGTCTATGTTTTGAGTTTTTGATCCCTCATGATGCTTAATAGATTTGGGGTTATGATGAATCTTTTGCTAGTTGTCTTTAACATGTCAACTATGATAGTAAGTACAATGCTTTTTAAAAGCAAGCTGAGTATATGCTTTGAAAGTCAATATGAAGTGCCCATTGTAGGTTTTATACAGTAAATAAAATTTGTCTTCTACAACTCCTGGCAACATATAGCATCGGGTATACGCATGGAATGACCATGATAGATACCATATTCACGAACATAAACCTTATGTTATATGCTATAGAGAAAAATTTGGTACACAAATCCTGCCACCATATAGCATCAGGTATACACATGCATGATGCATACCATTGGAGAAGGTATGCCACATGATTTATGAGAAGGTATAGCATTAGTTACACACATGATGGAGGGACCATGCTAGAGGCCATATTCAAAAGCCTCAAACTGATGTTATATGACTTAGAGAAAATAATGGTATACAAATCATGCCGCTGTATGATGTATACCATATGCATGTTACTCGAGCAATAATCCATTTTACTTTACATCTAGCTGGAAAAGTACCAATTTTACAGCTCCTATCAAGGTACTTCATCATAGATTACACCTTCATAGGAAATCACAGTTTTTTCTTCACACACAGCGGCACCACATGATTGGCACCGCATCATATACATTTAAATTATGGATGAGATCATTTTGAGATTGTACCCAAAATTACTTGTTTCTGACAAAAGGACTAACATACCTAAATACTTATGGATTGTTGTGAACATGTTATTAGGACTTCTTTTCTGATGTTGTTTGTGTCTTAAGGTACAAGCAAACAAGTAATATGGAAAGGCAATGATCTGATAAGTAGTATCAACATCTGATGATGCTTTTGTTGAAAAAGTGACCAAGAAAGGAGAACCTGTTATGTCCAAAGTACTTGATATGCCAATCTTAGTCTGTATTATGTAACATAGGGATCTTGAACATTAGTTGGGTCCAAGTGGGATAGTATATGTATTTTCATATATGTTTGAACTTAGTGAAATGATTTTTTTAAATATGCTTGTGTATGGAATGGTATATGGAAATTTTTAAACATACTCACCTATGTAAAAGTACAGATTTAGACAAAAATTAATTAATGAATTCCAATGTGATTGTTTGGTTTGACACGATGTTAATGTTGGAGTAGAAAAGTTAAAAAATCTGAAATTCTGAACCTGGATATTTGAATTTGGCATTTGCGCAATAGAGATAACATTTTTATTGCTTTCTATTGCTTCAACTGCAACTATATGTCAGTGTGCCCAAATGAATAAGAAGTAGTGGGATGGGGTTATTTTGTCATTTGATGCTGTGGTTGGCTACCACAAATGGATTTCTTGTCAAAAAATATGCATCGAATATTGTTTTGTTTCCTTGTAGGCAACTATTTACTAATACAAGAAAAATTACATAGTATCTAATTACATAATATGAAAGATACAGGGGTTTCTATTGCCTACCAGATGGGCTGCACAACTTGTTTTTGAAAAACTGCCTAAACATTTGGAGAGGATCCACACTAGATTAGTTAATGGCTGAACAGATGCTAAGATATGGTTTATTGATTTCAGTTTGGCAGTAAACTAAGTTGGTAGGGATCATGCTTGTGGGAGGGGATGAGGAGAAGGTTTCCAATTTTGGAAAGCAGGGTGTAGAGTCATGTTGGGGTCCATCACATATGAAGTTTTAAATGTGTAAAAAGAATATAAATTTAAGAAATCACACATGAAGTTTATTTGAAACAATAAAACTTAAAACAATGATTTCATGGTCAATGTTGTTAAAGACTCAACAAAAATTGTGATTCAAGTTTCAGTAGTTATAATTTAATACTAGAATATACATACAGATGCTGGTGGAAACACTCACAGAAAATATATATTAAACATAGCTCTCAAGCCTGCATCATTGTCTTATTGTATCTGGAAAATAGACAACTCTAATGCTATGGCTCAAAAATATAAACTTGCTAACCATCTCAATGGTGTGCCCTGTATCTTCTTTATAAAATAGGAAATACATCTACGATTTACAATCACAAAACCTAAATCAGTTTGCTCTAAATTTGTTAAGAAACCCTAACCCTACCACCCTAAGTCTGGCCTCGATAGATGTGCCGAGCCTTCATGTGAGAATACCTAGGTTAGTACACTCTCATGGAAATAACTATACTCCTAGAGAGATGCACCATAGCTAGCCCTGTTCTCATGCAAAGAACTTAGACTTTTAACTTTTAAGTAAGAAATGGAACACATTTTAAGAAAAGAACTAAACTGAAGTTGTAATGAACTGAACCAGAACTGAACTAGAAACTGGAATTTGATAAATCTGGAACAACAATGAACTGAGTTTAAGTGAATGTAGCAAAACTCAAAATAAACTAAGATTGGCATATGTATGCTTAAAGCATGCATGTGCCCTCCTCTCTAACACAACTTTTCCTCCATCACACTCTGATGTCCACAAGAATCTAGGCAAACTGCTGCTATATAGATCTGCATTAAATACACTTATTTCTATTGTTGCTGTAGCTGCTAACTCTCTGTGTCCTAGTGCTATGGAAAAGGCTATCTGATTTAAACAAGGTAAAAATCTAACAATTATAACTTGTTGGAAGTTCACAATATAAGAATAAACCTCTTGGACAAATATTTATTTTACTGGGCATATTGAGTAAGCTTGAAAAGTGCTCCCAAACACTTCTGTGAAGAAACAGTTGGGGTTCTAACTTCTATTAATGTCTGTGGGATATTTTTGTTTACATGAAAAGGAGCACTTCACTTTAAGTATCCTTGAACTCTAAAATTTTGAAACTTTTGTTGCAACACTGACCTTCAAGTCCCTTCCTTGTTAATAATAAATTCTATACAATTTAAGATCATATCAACACAGATAAGGATTCAATATTCACAAGACTTAATTAGATGACTCTAGAGTCTCTATATTACATGTAACAAATATATGATTGCTGGGTTTTATTTGTACACTTTAATACCCAGATAATCAAGCTAATTAAAAAGAAAGGTGTGTAATAGGAAAGGAAACTATTTAAGAAGCTTATCCCCAAGTGTGTTGCTTATACTTGCCCCCTAGAAGCAGATTGAGAATGGGGACTCTGAATTCTTTCATCCATGGTTAATGGTGTACTCAATAATGAGGCATGCATTGTCTTTGACTGCAGCTACGTATTTGCATTCTGAGAACCTTGGTTGGAAGCAGAAACATAATGGTGTGGAGGGGGAAACTTGCTTGGTGTGCAAAAATCCCTTGAAATCATACTTGGCAGATTTTTCTCTTCATAATTTGCATGTGCTAGTGATGTCTTACTTGAATTTTGTGTTGGCAATGATCCAACTATGCATTGATAAAAAATATTTTGATAGAGAGAAAGAATGTACTGCTCACGATTAGTGACTTCCTCTTCAAGCACATATATCTCTGTTAATAGCTCCTTTGTCTGCATCAGACAACAAAAAGTCAATCACCTGCCTCTGTATGATTTTGAGAGCCAGAAACTGCTGTAAGAGATACATTGGGAAGGAATTGTTGTTTGATTTCTACCTCCTGAGAATTGCATACCTAGCAAGTTTGCTATTCCACTCCTCCTTAGGCTCTTCCATCTCCCTGTCTAGCATCTTATACTGTGCAAGCTTGTCCTAATTTGAGCCAATATGTGTTTTGCATATTATACTGTGTTTTGCTTGTCCTGATTTAAGTCAATCTTGTTGTCCAGTATTCTGGGAGAAATACCCAAGCTATCAGGGATTGTGAAGGTTAGTGGTACCATTTCTTATGTTCCACAGTCTCCATGGATTCAAAGTGGGAAAATTGAATAGAACATCTTATTTGTGACCAAGATGAATAGAAACAAGTACCAAAATGTACTTGAAGTATGTGCTCTAAATAAAGACCTAGAATTTTTTTCTCATGGTGATCAAAAAGAGATTGTGAGCAGTAGAATGCTTTCAGGAAACCATGTTGAGAATTGTCTACAAAGGTCTCCATTTGATGATAGGTATCAAAACAATTATGAAGAACACTTTGCAGAACCATATGGTGAAGGTTGCTCTAAATTTATTTCTTCAGAAGCAGAGGTGCCTCCCTTTATGGAAAAAGTCCAATTTTCAGTGGATGATTATAGTTCTAAAGATTGTTCTCTTCATCAAAACTAGTGTACAGATATACAGATTGTTCTATGCATTGTTGCGATTCTACACAGATTTCCATGTTTAGAATTTCAAAAACTGGCATGGTTACCTTGCTTGGTGGCTTGCTCTAGCAGTTTTGTTAAGAACCCATATTCATATCCACAAGTAGTTGGGCTTGAGTTCCAATACTTATGGTGTTTGCATTGTGACAACTTTACATACAGCTACTTGGGTGGAATTTCTCCCAATTGTAGTGGGTACCTTGGTGAATTCCCTGGTCTGGAATTTTGGTAATTAACCCATATTCATATCTACAGGTAATTGCTCTTGAGTTCCATCCACCATAGTGCCTTTGCATCATGAAAACACCACATACACCTTCCTGGATTGAATTTCTACCAATGTTGTGGGTACCTTGCTAAATGCCCTGTTAAAATTCTAACAACCCCACAGCCACTGTGCTTATGCATTGCCATAAATCCAAATGGAGTTCTATAGGTCGATATTCTACCAATGACCCTTTGCATCACTACTACTCCAAATGGATTTTCTATGGTTGAATTTCTACCAATGACCCTGGTAAAGTGCCGAAAGGACCCATGTCCATAGGTAGTTGCTCTTGAGTTAAATCCTGCACTTGTTGTGCCAATGCATTGCTACAACTCCAAATTGAGTTCTATAGATTGAATTTCTACCAATGACATTGGTGCCATGCCAAATGCCTCGGTCTGGCATTTTGATAAGAAACCCATATCCATAGGTAGTTGGTTTTGAGTTCTACCCTTGTACATTGACAAAGATTGCAATTTTAGATGTATTATGATTTTCATCATAACCTCATTGTTTGTGTCAATGGTCAAGAAGATATCTGAATCTATATCCATGTGAAATTAATATAGCTAAGATGGAGGCGAAGAATTAATGCTGATCTCAGCCCAATTTTGTAAGTTATTTTAGTTTGTAACTTGAGAAGCATTACAACTGGCCTAAAGAGGAATGGCATCACAAGCAGCCTTCTTGTACAGGCACTGTCAAGGGGTGGACCACTGAATACATAATTCAAGTGCCCTTCAATTCAGCTAAAGCTGCCACAACAAGGGGGGATTGGCACTTCCGTGAAATTTACCCTTATCCCAAAAATTCGCCTACCCTAAAGTGATTTGAAATGTTAGGATATTAGACATTAGGAGATTGCTTAAGATTGATTTGGTTTATTGTAACTTTAAGTAATGTGTTTTAGTGTCCACCTGGCCCCAATTGTTGTTGCATGCCCTGCTGGACATCCACAAGAACAAGCACAAGCACTACCTTGTCACTTGGAAGTGCATGAACCCTGGTGCGGGTTATATAGATACTTGCTTTCACGTGGGGGTTATATAGATACCTGATTTCATTGACCTCACAAGCCACTGTTGACACATTAGTATTTTTATTTTCGAAAATTCATCTATAAGTGTTTGCATGGACTTTGAAAGACAATTCCTACTCTTTATACTTAGGATTTTAGTATTAACAATGTCTTGTGCCAACCTTTAACAAAATATCGTTTTCTTTATAATCTTAGACAAATATTTGAGGTTTTCTCTGTTTTTTCCGAGGTTGTAGTGGGTTTCTTTTTCCCTGCAATTTTAGTTATGTTCATATTATTTTCTTTATTGCGTACTAGATTGCAATTTTAGTTGTTCCAAGAGTTTCTCTTACAGTAAAAAACAGTGGTAATATACCTCTTCCATTGAAAAACCCTTTGCTTTTGATTAAATTTCAAAAATTTAATCGGTTTCTGATTGTTGGCATCGCTTCTTTTTGCAGATTAGGACTCAAGGCTAACACCAGGATGTCTTGGAGTACTATTGAATCGGACCCTAGTAAGTTATTTTCTATTATTAAGTGAATTTATTCAGTTAATAGCCCTTCTAAATCCAATGGAAATCCTTGTTTTTATTTTATTTTAAACCTTTTTTTACCACATTGAAGTTCAGTTATGTCTATCCATGATTTTGGGGCCTCCTATGTTGTGTTGTACTCATTGATGTGATTTCATGGGAATCAAACTAATATTGATGTGGTGTAGTGTTGTTTCCTGCAAGTTTGACCACAATGTGAATTAACTTATAAAAATAAAAACCAAGCTTCTCTACTAAAGATAGCCTCTGGTGTTCATTGTTAGAAAAATTGCACAGTTAGATTTTAGGTCTATATGTTTTGTGCATGTGCTCTATGCAATTGGACTTTTTACAGCCTATTTGAAATTAAAACCTTTTAACCATTAAACAATCTAATCTGTTGCCTTACTTATTGAAGAGTTTTCTCTATTGGTGTTGGAGCTTTGAATTGTTGTTGCATCAGTGAGGATTATGTACTTTTGATTGGTTGAGGCCTGTAACTTAATATATTTTTGGTAGTCAAGCTACATTTTCCTCCTTGCTATTTGTTACCAAAGTAATAGAGGATTAGGTACTTTGCTATTGGTTGAGGCATGTACCTTGATATTTTATAGGCAGTCCATCTACATCTTCATATCTGCTATTTGTTACGAAAGTGATCCAAACACACAGCAAAATGATGAGAAAAGGAGAAAATAGCATCCTCAAGACTGTGTATTTATAGTCACCAAGTTGTAATGAACTTGGAGACTGAAGATAAATATGGATCTTCACCTTATTGTGGACTAGCCTAGTATGGACATGGATATGGGAATTGCATTAATATGAGAGATTTGTGGCAGGCATGAACTCCAAACAGTCAATTCTCCTGACAACTTTGAATATGAATTCCCTTAGCGATGTTTTCAAATGAATATATTGTGAGAATCTAAACTAAATTAAACTGTTTTCTAGAGTAGTTCCTTAGATAGACTTTCATTAAGACATTCCATAGATGGAACCTGTATTTGTTATGATTATGCTCATCTTATTTTCAAAAGCATAGAATTTAATTTGTGCAGACTTGGAAATGTACTGGTTAAAGCATGGATTCCCTACCGAAATACTGTTAACTACCTTCCTTTACATGAAGCTTCCAAGGAAGCCACAAAGCACCTATATGGTTTTTTCAAGAAAACTGTAAAAGTCAATATGTAAAAATAGCTAAAAAGGAAAGAAAAATCAATGGAATACAAGGGAAGGATGATGGATGTATTGTGCTTATGGCTAAAAAATATTGTTGATTACAAACATGATATCGGACCATTTATTTCATCAGCAAATTTGGTCATTTGATATAAGAAAGTTGAATCCTATCATTTGATAATTTGTTTGATCTTCATGTAACTATTCGAGTGATGTGATTTTTGAAAGTCCAGCAGTGGGTGACACTTGGTGATCGCTTAAATTTTTATTAGCTTTAGTTACAGGGAAAATCATACATAGCTCTCAGAAATTAGTTTATCATAAATACTAGTTACTGGTAAGTTGTAATAGTAATAATTATGTAGTTTGTAGATTGATATCTATCATAAATTTGTTTGAATATCATCATTGTCAAGCAATAACAACTTCTTAAAGGGTGCTATCTCAATGGTAGAGCGCCTGCCTAATTATAGGTAGGAGGTTGGTGGTTCGATTCCTCCGTGCCCTATCATAAATTTGTGACTACAAAAACGACTAAATTCACATATATACGACTATTAGTAGCTAATTTCCCATATCTTAGTCGTATTTAGCTTAGTCATTAATATGTTAACATCTAGTAGTTTTTTATTCGTATATTTGGTTATTAATGGTTGCAATCAGTGACTAAATCAGTGACTAAATCAATGACTAAATCATTAACTATCAATGAATAAATCATTGACTATCAATGACTAAAGCATTGTCTATCAATGACTAAATCAATGACTACTAAGTCAAGCTATTAGTGACTAGTGAAATACGACTAGCTATAAGATAGTGGAAATTTGCTACTATTAGTCACCGACTCAAAAATAGTCGTTTATAGCCTGATTTTAGTCATTCTTTTAGTCATTAATTTCTCATTTTCTAGTAGTGCATCATCTGAACGTTGTGGTAATTCGATTCATTCTACCATTCAATCAGATTGATTAGGCTCTGGTTCACTATTCAGAGTCATGGAGAGAGTTTATCTGCAGTGTTTTCTCTGTGATACAGAGTGGTATGAGAACCTGGTGGTATGTTTTACAGTGTTGAACCATGTGTTGTTGTGTCTCCATGTGGTTACTATGATGTGCACCTTGGTTTGCGTCTGAACTGTATGAAAGATTTAGGAGTGGAAGAGACGTACAATGTGCTTGATAAACCTAGTGTGGAACCTCACAATAAGATAAGAGTGGCTGGTGAATATGCTCTGCACATCCTGAAGAGCACTGGAAGGGAAGGTGTATCCCGAGGGATTGTGGAGCAGAGAAGGGCACACTTCCTTGTGTTGGGTGTGTAGGAAACATGGATGCCGGGCCAGATAGATCTTGTGAAGGTATCCTTATCTCTATGGATGAGCTCACTATCTTAGCAATTCTTCCTGTCCACTGCCTTAGCAGCCTGATAAACCTAAAGATAGATTGGCTTGGCTGAGTGAGCCTAATAAACCTAATTGTACATTGGCTTGGCTGAGAATCCTGATAAACCCAACTGGTAGTTGGTTTGGTTGTGTCTTGTTGTGCATTTGGACTTGTGTAATCCTTGGCTGGTCCTTATTGTGGAAGTTGGCTTGACTGTGCTCAGTCTGATAAACCCAACTGGTTGCTAGCTTGATTGTGTTTAGTCTGATAAACCCAACAGTGTTTGTCTAAATTTCCTGCAGCATGATAAAACCAACTTGGTGTTGGCTTGACTAGACAGTCTGATAAACCCAAATGAAGGTTGGCTTGATTGTGTGTGTTTTGATCTGGATGTGTGTGAGTCTATTGTTTCCTAGTTCCTTGTGGAATTCATGCCTAGATAGGGGGTGGCAGTTGTGTTGACATATTAATGAACACAAATGACTTATGGTTGGGTGGAACGTTGTAGTGACATAGCTAGTTGCAGGACATCTTCATCATTCAAGATAACTATTCTCTGTTGTGTTATTTCTGCAATGTATTTTCTTGTGAATGAAATGATTATGTTGAATGCTTATGAATGAGTTAAAGTAGAGGTTACTATTGAATGAATGTCCTTGCATTTGCATTTGCTTATGCCTTTTATGTTTTAATGCATTTTTCCTAAGTTCATGTAGGTTCGAAGCCTGTAACATAATCAAAATGGATCTGACTTAGTGTTTTCGCCCTTTGAAATCCGCCTGGGGAAGGCGGAAGGCGAAAATCAGAAAAGAGAAGTGAAAACAGGGTAGAATGTGGGTTTGCGGACTCAGGGATCCTCCTACAGAAGGCGGTAGGTAGAAGCAAAGAAAGAACCGGAAATTTAAGGGCATAGGTTTGTTTTCCACACCTTGGAATTTTCCTGTGGAAGGCGGAAGGCGGGAGGTGGAAAATGGGAAAATTTTTAAGGTCGAATGTTATGTTAGTTCCAAAGGAGGAAGGCGGAAGGTGAAACCATTGTTGAAGGACTCCGTCGAATGTTATGTTTCCGATTTTTGAGTTCCGAAGGCGGAAGGCGGAACTGTGGTTGAACAGCCTCGTTGCACGCTATGTTTCTTATTCCCGATTCTGTAGCGGAAGGAGGAAAGGGGAGTGCGGGAGGCAAAGGGTGGAAAGGACAGGTTCAGTGTGGAAGAGGTGTTTCTAGTCGCAGGAGAGATTTGTCAAGGGAGGAACGACCATTACAGTGGTTTCTAAGCCCGAGATTGAATGTTGAAGAGTGTGTTAACATCCATGCCTTGTGTAATGAAAGGAGAGCAAGGGTTCTTGAAGAATTGTTTTTAATTTATCTGAATTATGGGGTATCGGGACGTTACAGATTGGTATCATAGCTGATAATTGCAGCACTAGGGCCTAAATGGGTCAAGTTGAAAAGTTAACGAAGCTTTTGGTTACAACATTGGGCCTAGATGGGCCAAGTGGACAGTAAGTAAATGGTTTTCTAATTCTAAATTTTTCATTCAGCTAACAATTGTGTTTATTAACACATTTTTGCAGAGTCGTAGTGCAGATTGGAAAATTTGGTTTTGGCATAGCCATGAGAACCTACGGCATGAATGATGCACAGAGTCCCTATGAGCACAAGGAAGATGACATGGGTGAAAACATCCGAGTTGTAAATGCCGAGATAGAGTCTAATGGCAGAAGATATCAATATACTCACCCAGATATTGCAGCCACCATGAGAAGCTTGATTAAAGCTCAGGAAGAGCAGAATCAGCTAAATGTAGCCATGTTGCAAAGTTTTACAAACATCCAAAGATGGATGAGCTCTATGCATCGTGCAGTACATACAAAAGGAATTAAAATCAGTGCCATAAGAAGAAAGAGATCTTCTAGTGGGTAATCTGACTCTGAGGGATCCACTAGGGATTCAAGTTCTTCCTCTCACAAGAGCAAGAGGAAGAGGTGTTACAGGAATAGTTCACGTGATGAGTTTAAGAAGGAAATGCCTCCTACCTTTAATGGTGAGATAAAGACTAGTCAAGAAGTTGAATCCTAGCTTCTTGGGATGAAGAAATATTTCCAAGTCCAAAACTACTCTGGAAATATGAAGGCAAGAGTAGCCATCTTCAATCTGAATGGAGGAGCATCTATATGGTGGGAGAACCTCAGGAAAGTGAGGAAGATCAATGATAGAAAGATCGCGTGGAAGCAGTTCAAGAAGCATTTCAAGTAGAAGTACCTCTATGAAAGGTACTATGATGACAAGATCAAGGAGTTCCATGAACTGAAATTGAGACAGTTGACCATGGAAGAGTATGCAAACAAATTCTTGGAGTTGTTGAGGTATGTCAGGTATATCATTTATGACAAAGTGAAAATTCAACGTTTTCTAAGTGGGTTACTTCAGTCTTACAAAGAGATGATTGAGTTTGATGAACCTAGAACTCTAGAAGAGGCTAACATGAAGGCTAATTATTGCTATGATCAGAATAAAAGAAAACCATATCACCAGAAGGCATGGAAGGACAAAAATAATGAAAATTTTGACCAAAGGAAGAAAGGTTTCAAACCTCCTTACTTCCGAAATCAGCATAAGCATCCATCACAAACTGTGACTAATCCAGCTTGAGTGATGGAAGACAGGCCAAGAGATCCAAAAGCGAACAGAGAACCCCTCCAATGCTGGAGGTGTGGAGAAAATCACATGCGCAAGAACTGTCCACTGGAGAATGGGTATGTATGAAAAACTCATAACATTCAATAATCTTAAATAGTGGGTCAAGTGGAAAGGACCTTCCCTAGGATTTATGCAATGCTGAAGGACTGTCAGGAAGATCATCAATCAATTGTGGTTGAAGTTGCAGGTAATATTGCTGAGAAATTTGTTTCTATTTTGATTGACCTTGGATCTACTCACAGATATATTACTCCTCGAGTTGTTGGGATTTGTGCTTTTAAGAAGTTAAAGCATAGCAAATCATGGTTAGTTCAGCTAGCTATTGGGACTAAGAGAAATGTTAATGAAGTGGTAGAGAAATTTCCATTATAGATGGATGGGTTAGTCACTTATGAAGATCTGAATGTTCTACCACTTGGCTCCTATTATATTCTCATTAGAATGGATTGGTTGGAAGCTCATAGAGTTAAGCTTGATTGTTACAATAAGTATTTTGAATGATGGATGAGGAAGGAAACCCATGGGTTGTAAGAGGCATTCCAAAGGTGATCTCTGTTAGGCATATTTCAGCAATGCAGCTAAAGAAGTTATGTAGGAAAGGTTGCTAGTTGTATGCAACCCATGTGTTGGAGGCAACAAAGAATGAAACTCCTAGGTTGAAGGACTTTCATGTATTGCAAGAATGTAGCTGAAGAAGTTATGTAGGAAAGGTTGCCAGTTGTATGCAGCCCATGTGTTGGAGGCAACAGAGAATGAAACTCCTAGGTTGGAGGACTTTCATGTATTGAAGGAATTCAGGGATGTTTTTCCTGATGAAATTACAGGACTTCCTCCAAAGAGGGACATTGATTTTACAATTGACCTTGTGCCTGTAGCAACACCAGTGTCCAAGACACCCTACATGATGAGCACACCAAAAATGCTAGAGCTAAAGATGTAGTTGTAGGAGTTGTTGGAAAAGTAGTATATCAGGCCAAGTGTGCCCCCCTAGGTAGAACCCGTGTTGTTTGTGAAAAAGAAAGATGGTGCACTCAGGTTGTGTATTGATTATAGACATATAAACAAAGTCACTGTGAATAATAAATATCCTTTACGTCGAATTGATGACCTCTTTGATCAAATGAGAAGAGAAAAGGTATTTTCCAAGATTGACTTAAGGTCTGGTAACCATCACGTACGAATCAAGGATGAAGATATTCATAAGGCCGCCTTTAGAACAAGGTATGGAAATTATGAGTTTGTAGTGGTACCATTTGGTCTCACAAATGCACTAGCTGCATTTATGTGCCTTATGAATAGTGTTTTCAGCATGTATCTAGACAAGTTTGTTCTTGTTTTCCTTGATGGCATTCTTATTTATTCTAAGAATGAGGAAGAGCATGAAGAACATTTGAGATTGACATTGAAATTTCTCAGGGAGCATAAGTTGTATGCCAAGTTGAGTACACTGACTTATATAAATATAGAATTCATTATTTGGGTCACATTATCTCAGATGAGGGAATATCTGTGGACCCTGAGAAGATTGAGGCCATTACGAATTGTTCAACTCCAAGAAATGTAACAGATGTTAGATCTTTTATGGGACTTGAAGGATACTACAGGATATTCATTGAAGGATTCTCCAATGTTGCACATCCAATCACTTCCCTGCAAAAGAAGGGGATAAAGTTTGAATGGACACCAAGATGTGAAGAAAGCTTCCAGGAGTTGAAGCATCTTCTTACAAGTGCCCCCATTCTGAAAATTGCAGACCCAGAAAAAGATTTTGTGCTGTTTACTAATGCATGTAATCAAGGAATTGGAGGATTTCTTATGCAAGACAACCACGTGGTATGCTATGAATCTAGAAAGTTGAATGATCATGAGAAGAACTATGTTACTCATAGCTTAGAACTTGCATCCATAGTACATTCTCTCAAGATGCGGAGGCATTACTTAATGGGCAGGAAATTTGAGTTAAGGACATACCACTGTGGTCTGAAGTACTTGTTTGATCAACCAACTTTGAATGCTAGGAAAGCTAGATGGTTGGAGTTTTTATGTGAGTTTGATTTTGAAATCAAACACATAAAAGGAAAATAAAATAAAGTGGCTGATGCACTTAGTAGGAAGGTGCATGAAATGCATATGGCATCTCTCAGTATTTGCAATCCAGATTTGAGACAACATATTGTTAGTCATACTGCTGAAGATGAAATGTATGTGCAGATTAAGGACAAGTTGTAGCAGTAAAGCCTTGAAAAGAAGTATGAGGGATATAAATTGGAAGAAGATGGACTTCTTACTTATAAGAACATAATTTATATTCCAAATGTAGCAGACTTGAGGAGAGTTGTTATGGATGAAATCCATCAAACTCCATATTTTGGTCACCTAGGATATCAAAAGACAATTTCTACATCCAGAAAGCAGTATTTTTGGTCAGGAATGAAGAAGGACATTGCTGAGTATATTTCAAAGTGCATGAAATGTCAGCTGGTAAAGGTTGAGCATCAACACCCAAAAGGTTTATTGCAGCCTTTTCCAGTCCCAGAATGGAATGGGAAGTTGTTTCCATGGATTTCATTATAGGATTGCCAATGACTTGGAGACAACATGAATCTAGCATGGTTGTCGTGGACAAGTTGACAAAGGCATCACATTTTATACCGGTTAAGTCCACATATAAAACTGATGCCATTGTAAAAATCTTCATGAAGGATATTTTTAGATTGCATGGATTGCCTAAGGCAATCCTAACATTCTACCCTCTTCTATAATGTATCCTATTTAACAAAAAGTGAAAAGATTCCTAGAATCTTTCATATTTTGGGCATAACATTTCACTGGTGACTTGGAATTGGGAGAAGTTTGGACCATTGGAAAGGTATTGAAATTCTCTACAACTTTACTGTTTTGAGTTTGTCCTAATTTTGTACCATTTTTTCGAGGAGGTTGTTTTAGTAATAAAGCATCTTTAAAAAGATGCTTTGTTACTAAAACGTCCGCCCTTGAAAAACAGTAAAGAATTAGGAAAAAATCAAAACATAAAAGCTATAGATAATTTCAAGACCTTTCCAATGGTCTAAAGTCCGCCCAATTATGAGTTACGAGAAAAATGTTATGCCTAAAATACAAAAGATTCCTTGAATATTCTAGTCTTTTTTCAAATATGATACATTTTGGGAAAAATAAAACCTTATGATAGTTTCTAATAGGGATCCCAAGTTCACTTCCAATTTTTGAAAGGGTCTATTTGCAGATTTGGGTACCAAGTTGAACTTCAGCACTGCCTATCATCCCCAGACTGATGGGCAGACAAAGAGAGTGAATCAAGTGCTGAAAGACATGCTTCGCATGTATGTGATGGAAAAACCATCCAAGTGGGAGGACTATTTACACTTGGTAGAGTTTTCTTATAATAATGGACAACAAGCATCATTGGGAATGAGTCCTTATGAAGCCTTGTGTGCAAGAAGGTGTAGGACACCAGTGACTTGGGATAATCTAGTGAAAATAATTGTGGTTGGTCCAAATTTGCTCAAGGAAATGGAGCAAGAGGTTGCAAAGATCAAGAAGAATCCGAAAAGCAACCCGGGACTGATAGAAAAGATATGCAGACAGGCATAGAGTGCATAGAGAGTTTAGTGTTGGGGATCATGTTTATCTTAGAGTGAGGGGAATGAAGAGTTCCTTGAAGCTTGGAAGTTGTGCCAAGCTGTCACCTAAATATTGTGGGCCTTTTGAAGTGCTTGAAAGAATAGGGCCAGTTGCATATAGACATGCATTTCCTGCTAGCACTAGAGCTCATAATGTTTTTCATGTTTCTTTGCTCAAGAAGTATGTACATGATCCTAACCATGTGATAAATTGGCATGTGATTCAGGTGGAACCCCAGGGAGAGTTCCAAACCAATCCATTGCACATCCTTGACAGGAAGGTCACGGTGCTCCGGAATCGAGCCATGGGACAGGTAAAGGTGTAGTGGGAGAACTATGGTCCTGAAGAGGCTACGTGGGAGAACTACAGTCCTGAAGAGGCTACGTGGGAGCTAGAGGATGCCATGTGATTTGCACATCCATTTTTGTTCAATTTTGAAAAGCACTGAGGATAGTGGTAATGAAGGGGGAGGGGAATGTAACACCCCGGGTTCGACCCCAAGGGGGAGGGGAATGTAATGCCCCTATTTTGACCCCATGATGTATATATTATGAGAATCATGGCAAGGAGCTCAAGGCCAAGGCCTTGCCAGTGATTTGGTGTTTTCTGTATCGGTGATCAAGGTTGATGCCTTTGGTTATGGTGCTAAGTCAAGCACAACATGTTTTTGAATATCATGTAAATGCACCATTTAATAAAATACCACAGCTAGTTATGCACTGCAACGTGAAAAGAGATGGGGGCATGATTTCACAGAAGAACAGAGAGGGATTAAATGAGCAAATGCCAAGTGAGTGATTGTAGGTTCAATCCTCACAAAACCTAGTTTAATCAACATAAAAACCTTCGTTGATTTGTCGTCCAAGTCACTAGGCGGACGCGCGACAGAATAAATCCTTTTGGATAGAAATTTCATTCCCTCTATCCAATGTTAACAACGTGCTACTTGAATCAGTGAAATCCTTGTGGATTGTTGGATCTATTTCCCCACCAGATCAACGGTGGACTCCAAACTTGATGAATCGAATTACATTAGAATTTCGCGCACATCAAAATTTTTTTAAGTCGTGCTATTTGAATCAATGAAATAGTTGTGCATCATCGATCTGTTTGATGGTCGATATCAGTCGTAGATCTGCTCAAACAATTACCCGTTCTCTAGTCATCTACCTTGGTTCATCCTTGTGCTCGCTCATTCAATTTTATTGTAGGAAATTGGTTGAGGGAGTTAATGCCTTGGGTAGAGCAAGGCATGGCAATCGATTTCATGACTGAACAAGCTTGCAATCTACAGAGGCCATGTTCTTGCTTCTGAATCAAGAAAACCAGAAAATGTGTGCCCAGTCTGTTACCCTGGTCATCATTTGAAGGTTGTGGTCATTCGATTCATTCTACCATTCAATCCGATCAATTAGGATCTTGTTCACTATCTGGAGTCATGAAGGGAGTTGCTCTGCAGTTTTTTCTCTGTGTTACAGAGTGGTATGAGACCCCGATGGTTTGTTTTATAGTGTTGAACCCTATGTTGTTGTGTCTCCCTGTGCTTACTGTGATGTGCACCCTGGTTTAGGTCTGAACTGTATGCAATACTTAGGAGTGGAAGAGACATGAATGTGCTTGATAAAACCTAGTATGGAACCTCACAATAAGATAAGAGTGGCTGGTGAATCTACTCTGCACATCCTGAAGAGCACTGGAAGGGAAGGTGTAGCCCGAGGGACTGTGGAGAAGAGAAGGGGAAACTTCCTTGTGTTGGGTGTGTAGGAAACGTGGATGTTAGGCCAGATATATCTTGTGAAGGTGTCCTTAGCTCTGTGGATGAGCTCATTAGCTTAGCAGTTCTTCCTGTCCACTACCTTGGCAGCTTGATAAACCCAAAGATAGATTGGCTTGGATGAGTGATCCTAATAAACCCAATCGTACATCGGCTTGGCTGAGCAACTTGATAAACCCAACTGGTAGTTTGTTTGGTTGTGTCTTGTTGTGCATTTGGACTTGTGTAATCCTTAGTTGGTCCCGTATTGTGGAATTTGGCTTGACTGTGCTCAGTCTGATAAACCCAACTGGTTGCTGGCTTGACTGTGTTCATTTTGATAAACCCAGTGGTGTTTGGCTAAATTTCCTACAGCCTGATAAACCCAACTTGGTGTTGGCTTGGTTGGACAGTCTGATAAACCCAACTGAAGGTTGGCTTGACTGTGTGTGTTTTGATTTGGTTGTGTGTGAGTCTGTTGTTCCCTAGTTCCTTGTGGAATTCATGCCCAGCTTGGGGGTGGCAGCTGTGTTGAGATATTAATGAACACAACTGTCCTATGGTTGGGTGGAACATTGCAGCGACATAGTTAGTTGTGGAACAACTTCATCATTCAAGACAAGTATTATCTGTTGTGTTATTTCTGCAATGTATTTTCTTGTGAAAGAAATGATTATGTTGAATACTTGTGAATGAGTTAAAGTAGAGGTTAATGTTGAATGGATGTCCCTGCATTTGCATTTGTGTATGTCTTATATGTTTTAATGCATTTTTCCTAATTTCATGGAGGCTAGAATCATGTTACAGAGTCAGAATGCATCTGGCTTAGTGTTTCCGCCCTTTGAAATCCGCCTGGGGAAGGCAGAAGGAAGAAATCGGAAAAGCGAAGTGGAAACAGGGCAGAATGTGGGTTTCCGCACTCCAGGATTTGCCTACAGAAGGTGAAAGGCAGAAGTGGAGAGAGAACCATAAATTTCAAGGTAGAGGTGTGTTTCCCACACCCTGAAATCTTCCTGTGGAAGGAGGAAAATGGGAAAAAAGTTTAAGGTCGAACGTTATGTTTCTGACTTCCGAGTTCCGAAAGTGGAAGGCAGAAGGGCTGGAGGTGGAAGGTGGAACCCTGGTTGAAGGACTTTTTTGAATGTTATGTTTTTGACTTCCAAGTTACCAAGGCGGAAGGAGAAAGGCAGAACCGTGGTTGAACGACCCCATCGCACGCTATGTTTTCGTTCTCGATTCCGCAGTGGAAGGCAGAGAGGGGAATGCGGAAGGCAGAGGGTGGAAATGACAAGTTTAGTGCGGAAGAGGTGTTTCTAGTCGCAGAAGGGATCTATGAAGGGTGAAACGACTGTTACAGTGGTTTCTAAGCCCGATATTGAATGTTGAAGTGTGTGTTAACATCCATGCCTTGTGTAATGAAAGGAGAGCAAGGGTTCCTGAAGCAAAATTTTTAATTTATCCGCATTATGGGGTATGGGGAAGTTACATCTTATCATGGAGAGAACATAGGGGCACCCATTTCTAGATCCAATCTTCCTTGTAAGAAACTTGTAACAACAAACTGCAAAATTGCCAATGCACACAATTCCTATAGGGGGGAAATTAGCAGAACCAATTACATGGATCTTCTCCTTTTCTTGTTATATATCATGTCCATCTATCAATCAAATAATAATAATCTTTGAGGACATTCAAAGAAGCATTCCTCCATTATTAGGATTTGTAGGTATAATCCATTATTGGGCATGCAAGTACCTTCATTCTATCATATTTTTTATTGTTATGTCAATTTAGACTTGTCTTTTGAATAGTATTGAAGTGATTCTCAACTATGCACATTATGCGTGGTATCAAGCCATGCTTTGGATCTATATGGAAAAGAAGGTCTTTGCATTGCATGGGGAATAACTTTCTATTGGAGAGTTGGAATAAGGTCCCTCATTTTTTTTACAAACTAGGCACACAAACACTTCCAATGAGTGGTCCCTCATAATTTTTTACGTAGTATCGAGGGAAATACATCCATCACAAATTTTCCTTCTAGAATGGATTAAAAACAATGTCCATTTGAGTAAGACATTCAGCTTTTGATTCAAAAGTAGTTGTTTTGTTGGACAGTAAATCAAAAAGTTATTAAATGAGTAGTCTTTCCAAATATTTTAATCAGGAACAAATATACAAGCTATAAAAGTTGTCTTTTTCAACCTCGAAACCCCAGAAGAAAGGAGAAAATCATCACAACTTTCAATGACGGTAAGAAAACCATTTTTTTTTTTGTTGCTTGAAGAAGTCCAAGTCCAACTTCCCACAAAATCTTAGTTTCAAATTTACATTGAATGCAAGTTGTCTTTTATTTATGTTATCAAACCCTCACTCAAATAAAAAGAGCATAGCATATGTAAAGGCTAGGATAAAAGTGTTGAAAACAATTTTAAAGTCATGTGATAAATTTATTCTTGAATGTAGTATACGAGAAGAATATATCAAAATTATAGATAATTGGATAGATATCGAAGATGCTTATGAAGAATGGTATCAATAGTATCAATAGAACATCAAAATATTCCATCTATACAAGAATGACTACTTCTAACTCCTCGTTAAGGAATTTATTCTCCTCTATGATATGCCTCCATTGAAAAGGATTTATAAGAGACAAAGAAGATCTCCAAGCTTCTCTTCAATCAAACTCTTCTTTTCTATAAAGAATTTCTCAGCGAGAAGAATGCATTGGTTGATAAGGAAGCATAAATAATTAATAGAAATCACGATCAAGTTGTGGAGAGAGATTTTAACTTGAATCTTCTCCATTGTAAATGTTCCCTCCAGCACCACAACCATCTCTCCAAATTTATGTCAGCACCACAACCATCTCTCCACATTTATGTTGATGGAATTTTTTATCGCTCAATTCTTAGTGTCTTTGTCCAGCTATACTTAGATCCATATGACCTTCCTGAGTGTCTTCAACCAAAGTATAGTTCATGAAGTAATTCAATTCATCAAAGAAGATTACTGTAAGTCCCCTTTCCATTCAAGTTGGTACATCACACCCCATCATATAACTACAGACATTAGATGACTATCACCCCTCCTCCTCAAGAGGGATATAGCATCAATTACAGTCCCTTACATCTTAACTGGAGCTTCATGTGACTGCCAAAAATGCCAAATACAAGTAACATCTGTAGATGTGTATGCTAATATTCATAAGCTCAACTAAGGATAAAACCTGTCTGTTTAGATAGCAAATATCAGTTAAGACTAAACCTGAAGAATATAACACAAAGATACATCACAAACCCTTGTCCAAGTAAAACATAGATGCAACTTATAAGAACACACACTTGACCTATTAGCTACTAACTCAAAATTACTTTCAAATCATTGATGAAGGGATCCATCATTCAACTATGTTTAGTAGTAAATATACATACTCCAGCAGTTAGCTGCAACCACTTCCTAGACAACCTAAAATGAGGGGGGAAACACCTATACTTTTATCTATTAGTTTTTAATGTATGTGCTTCACAATCTTGAGGAGACAGACACATAAATAAAACAAAGAAGTCAAATTTCTGAAAATATTTAAAAAATCTTGCCTGAGAATTAGCTAGTCTTATCAGAGTAAGATAAAATCTAGATGATTTGCACCAAATATCCGATGAATTTTTTGTCCTAAATCCAGCAAGAATTGTTGAAATGGCAATTTTGGGTTGTTGGAATTGCATAATCGGGGGTGCCCCAAGGATAATCGAGGGCGCTAAATCCAATTCTGCAATCAAAATTGAAATTTGAACAATCAAAATCACAGTTTCAAAAAATAATCGAGATGTTGGATTATGAAAAAACTCGTTGGAAAGGTGCAAATTGTCTAGATTTAGCTTCTCCAATGTTGTATATTAGAAAAATATCCAGGAAGTGAATAACTAAATTCTCCAATGTCATTTGAGTCTAGCTTAGGTGGTTGGGAGGAATGATTGTTATCCTCCCCACCCAAGTTCAATTTCCCCGAGTGATATGTTGAGCTCTTAACGTTTCTATTGGTGTAATGGCCTTGACCCTATATTGACAAAGCTTCAAGCTTATGCAGAATCTGGTTTACCTTGGATACCATCGTCGAAATTTGAGAAAGTAATTGGTAGATTTCCTTGGGATATGTATTTAAGGGGAAAAATTTTCTCCTATGATTATCCGAATAATTTTAAGATAAGCTCATGATTTGTCAACCCAAACTATAGCCATGGTATTGACTCTAGAAATACACTAACCTCAAAAATAAGCACACCCGCTATTTAACACAAAATTTATGAAACTAAACAATTGAAGGTATGACTATGAAGTATGAACTAATATGATTTTATCACTAGTGAGCTATATATCAGTTAAATAAATCAGGATTCACCTGAATTAATCTGGACAACCCCAACATGCCTGGGTCTATATGACGTGTTTGTTTCTTGGCATGGATTTTAAAAGCTAGCAAATATAAAGGGATGACAATTTTCAACTTATAGACCATATATTGGTTGTCCTTGCTTATATGTGAAGCAAACATGATGACAATTTTCAACTTATAGGCCATATATTGGTTGTCCTTGCTTATATATGAAGCAAACATGTGGCCTTCCACTGGGCCTACTTATTGGCATTGTTGTTGAAGATCTCAAATAATGAGCTTAGATATACACTGTATAGTTGGAAAACCAAAAATTTATACACTACATGACCCTAGCTCTACTTCAGGACTTATAGCATTTCGTGGTTGTAGTTCATAAAAAATATATACTACAATCGAACCCATATGAGCTCCATTCCTGAACAAATATGTTGTTTTCTAGATACATTCACCACAATTGAGACCTTAAATGCCAACACTTGTCTGTTGAAATTAACTTGTTTGCATGTTAGGAAATTGAATAACTTCATAGTCCAGTGGGCTAGCTCGAGCAGATGAATGTTGCAAATAGCAATTGGGAGGTATTGGGGTCAAGTATTCATGTTGGTTTCCTCTGCGTGTGTGGGACTCACTCAATGTCCCTACCAGATAAGCATATAATAATCTATGTATCTCGCTTTAAACTAGGCACCATCCTCAGAATGAGGAGAGATGCCCAAGGATGTATTTTCCATGGGAAAAAAAAAAATTAAGTAACTCCAGTAACTTGGAGGTGGCTAGCAACCTCCACAATATAACTTTTAACAATAATCCAAGAAATGGATGTACCTGGAAATCTCCAAGTCGACGATTTCCAAGTACGAAAATGATAAATGTAGGAAAAAATCTGCAAGGCCTGCAAATCTATTAATGCCAATGAGGTGTCCATTGCAGAATGTTAAGTTCTCTCCTTTGCTAAGGAATATTTTGACAATCATGAAATGAATGAATAAACAAATGATTTCGGAGCAAATGATGCTTATCATTTTTCAAACAGGTTGAAGTCTGGGCCACCCACCAACATGACTTCTGAATGACATAAATGCTTCTGCAGTGGTAAATGAACATGCACAGGGGTAAATGAACCTGCACAGGGGCTCAACCACTTAAACATCAACATGTTATTAATTTTCAGAGTTTGAAAAATAACAAACATGCATTAAGAATAACAAACATGGAAAAATTAATGGATATCAGGCATAAAAGAATTAATTACAATCGCAGGAACCTTATTTCAGCCAACCATCAGGGAGTGGGTAACAAATTTCTAGAATGACATCATCTTTGTCAACCAATAGAAACATCAATAATTATTCTATAAAAAATTCAAAATATATAAACAAATGTTTAACTATATCAAAACATTGGATAGTGAAAACATTATTTTCAATACAATGGAATTAATACATCTCACAGAATACTATCTGTCCAAGGACACAATAAAATTCATATATAAAATAAGAAGGATCAAATCTCATTAGCTCATTCTTTTAAGGTGTGGGTTTCCGAGGTCAATCCCCTTAGGGGTGAGTTAGTGTTGGGATGAGACACCCAAAAATCCATCCATGTCAAGGATTAGTGTGGCTAACAAACACACAAAATATTAATTTTTTTAAATGGCATGTGTCACCTCTAGGATAAGCACAAAAGAAGTTACACATCTCCTCTTATTATGTTGTAGAATGAGTCTCTTTCAGACAATGAGATTCAAAATACATTAAAAAAGAATACAATAAGATAACAAATTGATTTATTTATAAAAAAATTAAAATATATCTTGAAAAAAATAAAATATATCTATGAAAAAATGAAAAATGAAAATGAAAATAAAAAAATAATGGAACGCTTTACATTATAACTCGATGAAAGCAGTAGGCTTTATAAATATAATAAGTTTACTTAAGGTATGTGGGAGTGTTTGTCATGCATTATATAATGGAAGTAAAATTAAATAAAAATATGACATAATTAAAATATATATATAATAAGAAATAAAAATGAAATGAAGAAAATTTAAATAAATTAAAGAAAAAATAACTAAAAATAAATAAAAGGAAGAGAGAACATGTTTGAAAAATTAAAGGGAAAAAAAGGATATAAAGAATAAAGGAAGGAATTTTAGGACATTGACTTAAGGAAATGCATGGCTACAAAAGGAAAAAAAACAATCTCATGGGAAAAAAAGGAAATATCAACCCAAAATAGAGGAAGGTAAAAGGAAAGTTATAAAGTTAGTTATGAGTATCATTTTTCTATTTTGCACAATGGACTCACATTTAACGGAGAGGAGCAATCCTTTTTAAACTTGGGGTGAAAACTTAGTAGCACAGAGCCATTTGAATTTCATAAATTTATGGTGTAATAATAAAACCAATATTAATTAGATATAATTGAATCACAATATTAATTTTCATATTTATTAATGAAATTGACTAAGCTCTCCAGCTTGACAATCATTTGAAAAAATCATCATTGTCTCTAAATTCTACTTAATGAGCATCACTACAATTCACCACTAAAAAACTTTTATACAAGAATACTTTAACCTTAACTTTAACTTTTATACAAGAATACTTTAACTTTTTAACGTTAGAATACTCTAACATAACTAACCAATGCCTCTATCCACCATGCAACCACTAACCATAGATTTTCTTAGTGGCAAAAGGTGTCTTGTAAGGTAATTAGAAGTTGAACAACTCCAACTATTCAACGGATAACAATAAAGGATTAATCAATGGATTCCTTCACTTGCTCAATGTGCATTTAAGCTCTTTGCCTTTTGAAACGAATATGGTGTTCTCATGAGTAAATGATGTACCATTCATTCCGTTGAGTTTCCAACTAGGTAAACCCATCACATGTATTTATTTTTCAAGAAAATCATTTTCTAATTTACCCCATTTTTGTTCATTACTAGGTTGGTGATCTACAAACTATTCTTGGTTTCATCCATCCTGAGCACAAGGTTCAAATGCCACAACATTCTTATGAAACCACAATAATGTCCAATTAAGACTCCATGCACTTACGCAAAGCTTTTTGCCACAAGTAATGAGTGTTGCTATATCTTCTATTAACTCATACTTCTTCTACAACAAATTCCACAAAAGTATTTTTCATAGAAAAACCATGAGAAATTATCTTGTTGTCGTAGCAATGTTGAAGCAACTCTTGCAACAATAGTTGTAGTAGCTCTTGTAAGAATATAGTTGAAATATGATGTAAGAAACACATAATTGCTGAAAGAAACTAAGATGTGCAGGATAATTGGTTGCACTAGGGGAAATTTCAACATCTTTCTCAAAAGGTAGGATAATAAAAGGTGCATGCTAGATATCCTCCTCTACCCATCACTGTTGTTAAGATCCACAATACTTCTTTCAATGTATTGACCCAACACTATTTTTCATCTACCCCATGTTTCAATGTTTCTTCCATTCCTTGTGAATCTATTGTTAGAGTTTGCACTTTAATTCAAATGTGTTAGATCTATAATCTAATGGAATAGGATCACTAAAAGATAGAAAAGCGCAACATAAAAGAGACACAAATATTTTATCCAAGGAAAACCTCTCTCGAGAAAAACCCAACAACTTATTCAGTATAGATTCATCACTTAGTACAATGTCAAACATAGATAGAAAACCCAAGAGAAGATAATTGTCACAACTTCTTCTTCTTCCACTCCAACGAACTTGTCTTTCTCTTCCTTGGAGCGAACTTACTTGAGCTTGTAGTATATCCAAATGAGGGAGGGTGCCTCCCTATTTATACTCTTCATGTGGGTGACCTTTTACCCCAACAATGTCAACTTCCTAACCTAACTGGGCCGAATTATCTTTGGGAAACCCAAAAATACATTTTACAATATTTATTTTGGGGACTATTTCCCTGACTTGCAACAGAGGTTTTACCTCAATATTATTACATGAACAAGTACATTAATGACATCTTCAATCGAAGGAAAACAATCTCTGAAAGGAGGTACAATAATAATAATAATATAGCAAATAACAATAAGAATATCTTTCGAAGTTACATTTTCAACAACACTCCCTCTTAATAAGGAAGGTATTCTTATGAAATAGCCATCACCATGACTTGACACAATCTTTGGACATCATCATCATCACTAGTAAAACAACTATCATCGACCATTGACTCGTGACATCTATTTAATTTATACGTCATGAGAAGTTCTATACGGCTAGCCCTATTTCATGCTGGATGTAGGCCTAAATCCCATCTAAGACTTCACCATCACTGTGAGCAAGCCATCAAGTAGGTACAGCCTAGGACCACATAGTACATTTACAAAGAAATCACACCCGTCTCCTACTGTCATCTCGTCATATCCAAATCATCTAATCGTCTCATGTGGAGAGCATCCCAAGAGCCTATATCATATCCCTCGGACCTGTGTCTTCCATCCAGTGGAGATCATATTAGGAACATATGCATATTCTTGACATGTGGAGATCATCCTAGGAGCATCATGTGTCTTCCTGACATGTAGATAGAATCCTAGATTTATTACGTCTCTCAGTCAACCTGCGTCTTCTTGAAATGTGGAGAGCATCCTAAGAGCATATGTGTCTTCCACTCACTAGAGAGCATCCCATATCTCTTACATCTTCCTGACATGTAGAGAGAAACCTAGGAACATCTGAGTCTTCCACCCAATGGAGAGCGACCCAGATGTATTATCATCCTCGTACCACTTGCGTCTTCTTAACATGTGGAGAGCATCCCAGGAGCATCTACACCTTCCACCTAGTGGAGAGTAGCCCATGAGCATCTACACCTTCCACCTAGTGGAGAGCAGCCCAAACCTCTTGCATCTTCCTGACATGTAGAGAGAATACCAGGTGCACCTGTGTCTTCCAGACACATCACATCACTCCCTCTTTCAAGGAACATCGATCTAGATAAATCCAAGATTCTCCTTGAAGTACTCGAACTTCACTCTTGTTAGCGGCTTGGTCAACACATTGGAATTTTTCTCGTCTGTTGCCACATACTGGAGCTTCATTCCCCCTTTTTACGCCATACCTAAGATATAGTGATACTTGATCTCAATATGCTTCGGCTTGTCATGGAACACTAGATTCTCAAACAACCTCACACAATTATGTTTGTCACAAAAGATACAAGTCGCCTCTAACTTAAGATCGAACAAATCTGACAGTAGATTCCGAAGCCATACTTCCTCACAACTAGTCGAACTAGATTCAATATGCTTTGCTTTGGTCGTACTCAATGCCACGCTCGACTACTTCCTGCTAAATCAAGAGACCATACCAGATCCCAAACTGAATCACCAACTTGAAGTGTTATTCCTATTTTTGGCACTACCTTCCCAATCCAAATCCACATAACCGTGCAAGTTAATCTTCTGATATGTCGCATACTTGAACCCATACACAATTTCACCCTTCAGGTACCCCAATACATGCTTTACAACAACCAGGTGAACACGTCTCAGATCTGTAAAAAACTGGCTCAATGTGTTCACAACAAAGCATATGTCTGGCCTTGTGTTGGTCAAGTACATTAGAGACCCAATCATCTCTCTATACATCGTAGCACCAACTATCTCTGAAGTAGGATCACACAACAACTTGAGGTTAGATTCCATGGGTGTGGTGGTGGCCTTAAAATCCATCATTCCAAATTTCTTTAGAATATCTACTGCATATTTCCCTTGACCAAGGAATATCCCATCTGAATTTTGCCACACATCTAGTCCTAAGAAGTAGTGCATCATCCCCAGGTCCTCCATCTCGAACTCTGCGGAAAGCCTCCTCATTGTATTTGCAATGATATCATCCTCACCTATTACGAATGTGCCATCTACGTATATTAGTAGTATCACTGGTTTTCTGCCCTCGACCTTGAAGTAGAGGTTGGAATATGCTTTACTCTTGGTAAACCCTAAGCTCATCAAAAAACTATCCATCCTACCATACCAAGTCCTGGGTGCCTTCTTCAAGTCATACATGGACTTATTTAACTTGCACACATAAGTTTGTCTGTCATGTTTCTCAAATCCTAGTGGTTGCTCCACATACACTTTGTCTTCAACTACAACATTCAAGAAATTTGTCTTGACGTCCATGTGGTGTATATTCCACTTCGTTACTGAGGTTAGAGCAAGCACATATATGATGGAAGTGTATCTCACTACAGGTGAAAATGTCTACTTGTAGTCTATCCCTTCTTTCAGGGAGAAGCCACATGCCACAAATATTGCCTTGTATTTTTCGATGCTTCTGTTTGCATCATGCTTGATCTTGTAGATTCGTTTGGAAGACACTATGAACTTTCCTTCTAGTCTTGGGACCACCTCCCATGCATCATTCTTCATTATTGACTGGTATTCTTCAATCATGGTATCCTTCCATTCCTTCTTTTCTGCTACTTCGTTATAGTTGGAAGGCTCTTCATCAATGATGTCACAAAGTAGTGCTACATAGACGAAGTAAGGTATAAGTCTCTTATTTTCTCTGAAAGTCCCATCTACAGCACCATATCTCTCTGCATCTTGGATTGCTTCTCGTTCCTATGTTGGTCTTCTCTTGTAAGATATTTTTTTCTCACGAGGTGGATCTACAGGTTCTCGTGGCTCTGTCACATCATGGTCTTCATGGAATTCTTGAATCATTTCTTCCATAGTAGTATCTTTGGATCTGTGAAATTTAGGTTCTTCGTGTTCTTTGGTGTGGGTTTTTATTGATTTGTTGTAAGCTGAGTCTTCATCAAAATTAACATCTATGCTGGTCTCAATCTTCTTGAATCCTGAAAAGTACATCCTATATGCTTTTGATGTGTCAATGTACCCAACGAATATGCCCTTCTTCTCTGGAGGATCTATCTTTGTCCTCTTTTCTTTGGGAACATGTGTGCACACCAGACAACCAAATGTTTTGAGATGGTTGACTTCTGGTCTCTCTCCTGGGAATTCTTCTTCTAGAGTCTTGTTTTCCAAGACATGATGAAGTGTTATGTTTTGTACATACACGGTTGTTCTTGATGCTTCTTCCCATAAGTACAATGGAATATATTGGTCATGAAGCACCTCCTTCGCTTCTTCCATTATTGTTATGTTCTTTCTTTATGCAATTCCATTTTATTGAGGATTGTATGGAATGCTCATCTCCCTCTTAATCCTAGATTCTCGCTGCCATTGTCTGATCTTAAAGTCTTGAGATTCTTTTCTGTATGATTTTCTACCAAGGCTTCGAATTCCTTGAATTTGTTGAATACTTCATCTTTTCTTTTCAAAAAGTAAATCTAAGTTTTATGAGAAAAATCATCTATAAAATAAACATAGTATGCATACCCTCTTAGTGAGTTGGATGACATGGGGTCGCATACATTTGAGTGTATTATCTCCAAAATATCTTTTTCCTTTCTTTCACTGCAAGGAAATGGCTCCTTCGCTCTCTTCCCTTGCACACATCATTTGAA
The DNA here is from genome assembly GCA_001517045.1 of Pseudotsuga menziesii. NCBI lineage: Eukaryota > Viridiplantae > Streptophyta > Pinopsida > Pinales > Pinaceae > Pseudotsuga > Pseudotsuga menziesii. The sequence goes on from LPNX010662539.1 coordinate 328,212, forward strand.
AATTCCTTCATGCTTTCCTTGAATCTTAGGTAGACCTGTTACTGCTTTTCTTGCAATTGGAAGTGCTTTGTAGTGTACATGCACAAGCCTTCAGTTCCATAGTTCACTTGGTTCCATGGATTCATGAACCAATGCTTGCTCTAGTTGTCCCCTCAACTTGTACAAGCCTCCCTCTTGCTCCCCAATTATTGTTTCATCATTTATTGTCTTTCCCCTTGGCCACATGAGTACTTGGCCATCAACAAATGAAACTCGAGATCCTTTAGCATCTAAACCTGAGATGGAAAGGATATTTTTCTTCAAACTTGGTATATAGAGAACATCCTTCAATTTGATGGGTTTTCCTGAATCCAACTTGTAGTAATCTTCTCCAATCCATTTTATGGGATACTGGTAGTCATCTCCAAGTTTCACCTTGTGAGGTGACTCATGTTCTGACAATTTGATAAGAGAATCTATGTACCCTATCATGTTCTTGGAATATCCACTATCCACAAGCCAATCATTGATTCCATGGGTGACAGTACCTGTGAGAGATGAAATCAAAACATATTCTTCATTGCTTGAAGAATATTCTCTTGTTCTTTTGCTTACTAGTTCATCATCTTCATCAGTATAAACACAATTCCTCTTCTTCTTGTTTGTCCTCGTGGATCCTTTGTTTTTTAGGCAATCTTTTGTAGAGTGGCCTTTCTCATCACATGTGAAACATTTAATATTGGAATAGTCCTTTTTATATATATGATTCTTTTGGAATATTTTAGGCTTTCTATGAGGATGATCCTCTGTCTTGATTCTATCCTTCATTGCATGAACTATTAGGGATTAGTCATCATCTTCTCTCAAATTCTCTTCTCTTGACACTAATCGAGCTTCTTCTTGGGTGCTCTCCTCCCACAATCTGCTAAACTCGATTAGCTTCTTCCTGGCGCATATCCCTCAAATGAACCAGTCCCATTATCTTGGGAGACCATTAAAAGTAGTCATCACGATATCTGTTATATTTTTATCATTTAAGCAATATGATATTAGGATCTAATATGAGAGAATAACATGCACAACAATAATTACAAGAGACAAGAGACACAAAGAGTTTTCCTTGGGGAAACCATAAAGGAGAAAACCCCGCAACTTCCTCAGAGATAGAATGAGCACCAATGGCAAAAGTAAAACCCAAAAACACAAAGGTGATTTTCAACAGTTGTTCTCTCTCTCATTTGTTCGAGCTCCTCTTCTCTCAATCACGCACTACAGTTGAGTGAGCGTGTGTTTCAAATAGAGAGTCTCACTCTCTATTTATACTAGTTTTCCACTTGACAATTACTCACCAGGGCCGACTTCTCTAGGAGAGTCTAATAACCCTAGTACCCCTCAACTGTGGGGACTATTGCACTGACTTACAACGAAGGGTTAACCTCAATTACTTTACATGAATTTATTATATTAATGATTCTCCCGATAAGAACATCGAGGTACAATGAAATACAATATAAGATATACAAGTGAATACATTCCGAAGTTACAGATACATCAACACTCCCTCTTAACTAGGAAGGTATTCTCTTGACACGGTTCATTAGCACAAGTCTTCATCACAGGATCATCATCAAAGCTGGATCATCATCATCACTGCTCCTGCTATCTCGAGCAAATGGTGCTATCTCTCAATTATACTCATCATATGAAGTTCTACAGATCCAACCCTTTTTCATGATGGTTGTAGTCCTAGCCTTCATGTAGGTATTCATCTTCTTTAGCACTTATATCTGACCATGGGAGGAACACATCCCTCAACCATGTCAGAAGGGCTCTGCATTTACATCTGACCATGGGAGGAACACATCCTACAACCATGTCAGAAGGGCTCTCCACTTACATCTGACCATGGGAGGAACACATCCCACAACCATGTCAGAAGGGCTCTGCACTTACATTTGACCATGGGAGGAACACATCCCACAACCATGTCAGAAGGGCTCTGCACCGACATTTGACCATGGGAGGAACACATCCCGCAACCATGTCAAAAGGGCTCTGCACTTAAATCTGACCATGGGAGGAACACATCCTGTAGTCATGTCAAAAGGGGTCTGCACTTACAACTGACCATGGGAGGAACACATCTCATAGCCATGTCAGAAGGGATCTGCACTTACATCTAACCATGGGAGGAATACATCCCACAGCCATGTCAGAAGGGCTCTGCACTTACATCTGACCATGGGAGGAACACATCCTGCAGCCATGTCAGAAGGGCTCTGCACTTACATCTAACCATGGGAGGAACACATCCCGCAACTGTTGGGCCCAGAAATGCCCCATTTTTTACCACTCTTATCCACCTCTGTTTGCCTCATCCTACTCTATTCTGCATGCTAAACAGATGTTTTTCCCTCACTTGGTCCCTCAAGTCATAAAGGTATGGTTAATTATTGTATTATTTTATTAATGCTTAGGATTGTGGTAATCAGGACCTTACATCTTAAATTATGCTAACATATGATGGTTTTATAAATATATTTCAAGATATAGAGAATACAGGTGTAGTGGGCCTAACATGCCAAAGGAGGGATGGACATTCATTGCTAAAGCTGATCGCCATCCATTCCATCGTTTCCCAAAGAACGCGGTCCCAGTGTATTAGTCCATGCGAGCTGCACAAGGGTAGCTGCAACATATTGCGACAAATTTGGAGGCAACAGTGTGGCGCTACTCAAAGTAGCTATGATCCACGGAATATCTTCTCATTCGATCAGGATTATTATTTCTAGCTCAAATAACAGCTTCCCTATATATTCTGCTCTCATCTTGCCACGACTGTAACAACTTATTGTAATTAGGTCAGCCTGAAGATCACAGATATTCATGGCTGCCCGATAATAGTAGGAAGAGGTTACGATTGTAATGGCATAAATATGGGAAACCATTTTGAGCCAGGGGTTGAACATTTAACAAAATTATTGTATCAGCTGTAATTAAGGTTGCATGATTCATCTGCCATTTTTAATACAAGGAGTTTGATTTAGATCTCAGCGTTTTAACGTGTGTTACTTCCAGCATCTCTGTGTGAAGGCTGGGCCCGCCTTTCCACAGGGATTGCTGAGTTAATTAGGTATTTATTTTGTTGTGTGATTTTGTGATAATTTCCTTTCTTCATAGTAAGCTGCAACAATTATCGATTTATAGTGTGTCATTGGATAATCAGTAATTTCATTTCTGGTAAAACTACAGTGGTATGGTGTGTCGGTCGACTATATAGGTTAATTATCTCTTATGCAACTATGTGATAGCTGTAACAACCTTGTTCATCCCTAGTTCTTTCAATTGATGTTTCCGTAGATCTTTGCAGTTCGTTCCTTTGCTTCTACAGTTGCATAATTTCTCTCCTGTACTTTAAATTTCTAAAATAGATGAATTCAATTCATGTCCTTTGGGATTTCTAGAATAACTAAATCAGGATAATTGGGTGGATCATTAGATGGTTTGGCAATCAGGATATTATTTTCTGCAAGAGTAATCTAGATGTTATTTCCCGAATCTTTCAATTCTAGATTAAGAATCGTAAAAGGTACTCGTGGCTATATTTTTGAGAAAGTGGATTAGATTAAGTGGATTATGGGATGAGCGTGGCTAAATAGGAAAGTAGGATCATTTACTTATAACAACTTAGTGTTTAAACCATATATAGTGCATATTATCCTTGAAATAAAAAGACTTCCCTGGGTTGACAATTTATATTGAACACTCTGTATGTTAGCTTTAATTAACTTGCATATAGGGTGCCCAACATATTGGCGTCATTGCTAGGGAAGGATAAGTATTAGACACTATTGTAGTTGCATCCAGTAATTGTCTTTATTCAATCTTCTTCAGTTTTTTTGTTTGCATGTTTTGGGTTGCATGAATACAAGAAGGGTACAACGTGACCATCTTATAAATCCTAGAACCCCACAGAACACTAACATTGTAGGTGGTCGAGGCCGTGGGCGAGGTCCAGCATTGGGGAGAAGAACATTAATTGATGATCTGGTTTATAGAACCAATTATTCTACCGGATCTCACTATCAGGAAACACCCATCAGAAGAAGCCCTTCCAACCCTGGAGTACTGGCAGCGTCAGGTTCTATAGTGGAGAACACATGAGGAGATGCAATACCCTCGAATACCCCTGCAGAGGAAGACAGAGTTAGTACTGCAGGATTGGCTGATCAAGATCTAATCTATCACATTAACGGGAAGGTTGTGACTAAAGAAGAGTGGACACAATTCCATCAGAAATTCATCGATCAGTGGAAGAACGAAGAGGATAAAACATAAGAAAATATGAGTAACAGACGTGATTTTGAAGAGGAAGAGGCAATGGGAGAAAGTCATCATCATGAAGGTAATTCCCTACCTGAAGGGACAGTGGCTACACTTTAGTTCCCAATTCAACAACCAGAAGGGATAGCCCCCATGAAAAATATATCACCATCGGTGTTTCCTCGCTTTTATGGAAAAGAGGCAGAGGATCCAGATGAATTTCTTTTCGTATTTGATATCCTTTGTCACAGCTATGACTACACTACCAATGCACAGAAGTCGAAACTCTTCCCTACCACTTTGAAGGACAATGCATTACGCTGGTTTATGAGCCTAGGAGGTGGAACTGTCACTAATTGGGATAGGATGAAACAGGTGTTCCTGGAGAAATATCAGGAGTATTGCAATACCAAGGATAAGAGAGAAGAACTGTTTAAAATGGTACAGAAGGATGATGAAATTCTGGAAGATTTTGTCAAAAGGATTTTATATAATGTGCAGAGAGCTAGACAGACTAATATGGGGTTAGATGTGCTCAAAATAATCCTACTTTGGGGGATTAGGGATGATTTCCTGGATATGTTAAACCTATTAGGAAAGGGGGATATCTCCAAGGAGTCCTTCGAGAAAATCATGGAACTGTGCAAAAGGTACTCCAGGGGATCTTCCAGGAATAACAGGTGGGATAAACGAGACAAATTAGAACGTGATGTCTTCGACAGAATTCAGAAGTCATATAATGGAGGAGACACCCATGCAGAGATAGGCAATCTCCTCGAAAATTTCAAAACAGAAATGATGAGCTCCATCTCCTCGAAAATAGATGTGCTGAGAGAAAAGCAGAAACAAGCAGTAGAGGATCTCACACTAGGTGTATTATGCCCTAGATGTAGAAAGAAAAACCCTCTGAAAGAGTGCCTGCTCGACAAGATAGAAGTGTGTCAGCTATGCGAGCTGAACCATGACACAAAAGAATGCCTATCACTACCTCAAGTTAAGGATTTTCTGTAGGCATCAACTCCAGAGGTGGAACCAGCTTACTTTATTGCACAAAAGAAGCCCTGACATCCTCGAAATCAAGGTATGACTCCAGACTCATTTCCATTTTTGAATAACATGAATAATTGGAATAATATGCAGCATATGAATACACAATTCCCTTCATCCGATTCTAATCCTCAATGGTACCCCTCTCAACCTTCAATGCAAAATTTTAACTCCTGTAACCCTTGGGTTCAGTCACCACAACCACCAAACCAACCAAATTCTTGGTCTCTTGGATGGAGGAACTTCCATCCAGGGAACCAGTTTCCTCAACAGCTTCCACATCAACCATACCCTCCTCAATATCCTCAGCCTTATCCGCAGTCGAAGATGCAACTCTAGAACAATGTTGTCCCCAATAACCCAATACGACCTCAGCTGCCTGCTCAAACTAACCCTAACCCAAATAATAAAGAAGTCCATCAATTTGAGACTGTCAACATGCCTGCTTACTCCCTTACTCCTGTACCCTGCAACAATATCCGCTTACGATCAGGAAAGGTAGTGGAGCCTTTGATCATTGAGGATGTTCCATGCTCTGTGCATGAAGAAGGGATGAACCCATAGTATTTATCCAATGCAACCCCCATCATTGAAGATGCTGAACATCCTACTAATATGCCGACTAAAACATAGAACGATGCATCTATCGACACACAGCCTACCTAGCTGATTAGGGAATCACCGTACCCTGAAATATTAATGTTACCAAAGGTAGTGGGACAACCTCAGTTTAACCTCTTAGGAGAGTTAAAAAATATTTATGTTAAAATCTCCCTCTTTCAAGCCCTTCAAGATGTACCCATCTATGCTAGAACTGTTCAGGACCTGTGTGCAAGGAAACCAGGAAGGAAACCCAGGGATCCCCCCACTGTTCATGTCATAGGGAAGTTATCTACATTGATAATGGGAAAAAACCTCTTGGCCAAATACGAAGACCCTGGGAATCCCACTGTCAGTGTGCAGATTGGGTATACACAGATACCCAACGCACTGGTAGACTTAGGAGTAGCAATTAACGTTATGACTATTGAAACTGTAAGAAAACTTGGGCTCACTAATCTCAGGCCAACTCACACCATTTTAGAACTGGTAGATAGGTCCACTATTAAACTTGAAGGAATTTTGGATGATCTTGTTATCTTGGTTGATTCTTGGGAGTACCCTACTGACTTCTTGGTTTTACAACCTAAGTCGTAGCTAGGAGGACACCCATTGATCCTGGGAAGACCTTGGTTAGCTACAGCTGATGCTTGCATCAGCTGTCGATCTGGGTCTATGACCATATCAGATGGCACTGAGATAAAGAACCTCACTCTCTATCCTCCAGCTTGACTGATCTTAGAAGCTGAAACCCTGTTATGGATGGAGGTAGAGGAAGAATAGGGCGTTCAACCATTATTGACAATAGGGAAGGCCTTAACTTTTAAAGATGAAACTGAAGATGACACCATTAATAATTTCATCAGTGAACCCACTTCTGTCAATAAGAAAATTTATCAAATCTTGAATACTACTCTAGGTGAAGAGGAACAAGAAAATATCATAGAAGAGGCATTAGTTAGTGACACTCATATAGTTCCAGTATTGAAAAATTTGAAAAGTGTTCCTATCGAAGTAGAGTCTAGAAAAACCTTGAATATTAATCTCGGCCTTTCCCTATATGAACAGAAGCACCTGATCAGTCTCTTAAAAACACACAAGGGGGAATTTGCCTAGGAGTACACAGACATGAGGGGTATCTCCTCTAATCTGTGCACCCATCATATTTATATCAAAAGTGACTCCCCTCCTGTGTGCCAGCTGCAACGACGAATGAACCCCAATCTTAGGGACATAGTGAAGGAAGAAATTCAGAAACTCTTGGAAGCAGGATTTATATATCCCATTTCAGACAGCGAGTGGGTGTCTCCACTCATAATAGTACCCAAGAAAAATGGTAAATGGAGAGTCTGTGTGGACTATAGGGAGCTAAACAAGGCAACACAGAAAGATCATTTTCCCCTTCTTTTCATCGATCAAGTACTTGACACCTTATTCGGGAAGAAGTTCTTCTCCTTCCTGGATGGGTTTAGTGGGTACAATGAAATCCAGATTGCTCCTGAAGACCAGGATAAAACTACCTTCACCTGTCCTTAAGGAACTTTTGCATACAGAGTGCTTCCCTTTGGCTTATGCAATGCATCGGCAACATTTCAAAGAGCTGTAATTGGCATATTTTCAGAATTAGTTAATGATAGTATAGAAATTTTTATGGATGATTTTACTCCTTATGGTAGATATTTTGAAGAAGCATTGAAAAATTTGGAAAAGGTTTTAACTCACTGCGAATAGACCCAACTATCTTTAAGCACTAAAAAGTGCCATATGATGATGAGTGAAGGAGTGGTGTTGGGGCATTTCATCTCTGCTGATGGCATTCAGGTGGACCCCTCTAAAATCAAGGTAATAAAAAATATACCTACTACTGTAACTCAAAAAGAAGTGCGAGGTTTCTTGGGGCATGCTGGATATTACCGAAGATTTATAGAAAACTTTTCCAAACTTGCCTCTCCTTTGTTTTCACTATTAATGAAGGATGTGCAAATTATTTGGAATGAGGCATGCCAGACAACGTTTGTTAAACTTAAGGAGAAGCTTTCCACAACTCCCATCCTAAGAGGACCCAATTGGACCCTGCCTTTTCACATTTCTTCATATGATTCTGATACTGCCATTGGAGCAGTTTTAGGACAACAGGATGGTCAAGAACCTTATGCAGTTTACTATATCAGTAAAAACTTGGCCCCTGCTCAACTTAATTATACTGTTACCGAGAAGGAGTTTTTAGCCATTGTTTACTCCATTAACAAATTTCGACATTATATCACTGGATATCCTACGTTTGTGCACACTGATCACTGAGCCATCAAATATCTAATGACTAAACCTGTTACCAATGCCAGGGTAACTAGGTGGCTGTTATTATTGCAGGAATTTGATATTACCATTATAGACAGGCTGAGAAGAGAAAATGTTGTCGCTGATTTCTTATCTCGTTTTACTAACAGTGATGATAATTTCCCTGTTGAGGACCCTTTTCCAGATGAGCACTTATTTGCAATTTCAGCTCACTCCCCTTGGTATGCAGATGTCGCTAACTACTTGGCTGCAGGAAAGATTCCAACACATTTGTCCAAAAGAGGAAAAAGGAAAATTATTCAACAAAGTGCCAGGTATTGTTGGATAGACGGTCATCTCTTCTACACAGGCCCTAATCTTGAGATCAGAAGATGTGTAAGAGAAGATGAAATATTCCATATTTTGAAGGCCTACCATGATGAGCCTTGTGGGGAGCATTTTGCAGATAGGAGGACAGGACACGAAGCGCTGAGAATGGGCTACTATTGGCCGACCCTTTTTAGGGATGCAAAAAGATATGTCCAGTATTGTGATAGCTGCCAGAGGATGGGACAGCCCAATAGATTAGATCAAATGCCTCTTCAACCACAATTGGTGGTTGAACCCTTTGATAGATGGGCCTTACATTTTGTTGGTCCTATCAGCCCTCATTCTAAGCAAAAATCCTACATCTTGGTCTGTACCGACTACATGACGAAATGGGTAGAAGCTGTGGCTCTGGTGAAAGCCAATGACCAAGCTGTGATCGATTTCCTGTATGGTGAAATCATCACCCATTTCGGGGTACCCAAGGAAGTGGTTACCGATAGAGGACCGCAGTTTGTGTCACATCAATTTGAATCTCTGCTACGAAAGTACCATATTCATCACCGGATAGCTTCACCATACCATCCCCAAGCCAATGGCCAGGTGGAAAGCAATAACAAAGTTATTGAAACTATCCTTACCAAGACGGTCAAGAGCCATCGTAGAGATTGGGTTGATAGACTTTTGGAAGCATTGTGGGCATATTGTACTACTTGGCACAACACTACAGGTTTCTCTCCTTATGACTTGGTATATGAGAAACGTGTTGTCTTCCCGATTGAATTTGAAATTAATACTTTGAAGACAGCTACGGAGGTAAACTTAGATGTAACCAGAGCTCAAAAGAGAAGATTGAATCAATTGAATGAACTTGATGAGAACCGTTTAGTTGCTGTGGATCAGACATTATTAATCCAGCAACAGAGATCCAATTAGCACGACCAATTCATCAAAAAGAAAGTCTTATGCGAAGGAGACTGGGCATTACTATACGATTCAAGATTCAAAAGGGACTTCAAGGGTAAATTACGCACAAGGTGGTTGGGACCATACTTGGTAGACAGAGTATTTAATAATGGTACGGTCCTCCTGGTAACCATTGATGAGAACCGTGCACCATTATTTGCTAATGGTCACAGGTTGCGATTGTACCATAAGCCCATTTCAAACGATGCATTCACTTCACAGATTGCAGCTGATCCAGATTATTAGTTAGAATAAGGGCAGGAATTTTTCTCTGCCCCTGTCAATCGTTAGTTAATCGCTGTAAATCTTACATGAATTTTTGTACATAAATAAATTGATTTTTCTTTTTTTTACTATTATTGTTATCTTTTTCTTTTCCACTTGATCCGTTTAAAAAAAAATGTGTAGGGAAGCACCTAAGGAGCGGTGGTCATCATCGGGCCTATTGACCAGGGTCGTCCTTCTGTAACTTCCTGCATTGGAAGAAAATTCCTTGAATAAATCTGTTGCAGCCACAACACATTCCTTTATCCCATTTCACACAGCTACAATACCTTTGAAATCATTGTCTTTTACCCCCTTTTGCGCAGTTGCAACACCATAAAAATTCTTCCTTGATCCCGTTTCGCGGAACTACAACACCGTAAAACTTCTGCCTTTAGCCCATTTCACGCAGCTACAACACTGTAACTTTCTGCCTTTTACCCCGTTCCACGCAGCTACAACACCATCAACTTTCGTCAGCTTAAAGCCTTTTTACGATTCTGGCAGCTGCGACACCGTTTTACTTTTGTCCATTTTCACCTTTTCCAGTAGTTGCGACACCATTTTACTTTTGTCCATTTTCACCTTTTCCGGCAGTTGCGACACCGTTTCACTTATCATCCACTTTCACCTTTTCCGGCAGCTGTGATTCTATCGCATTTGGCTGATTTTTCTATACTTCAAGGCCGCGATGTTTCTAAACTGTTTTATTTCTCTATGATCTGCGGCTGTGACCCCTCCATTATTGGTAGAACTCTTTGCAACCGTGGTTAGTGACTCCTCCATATCTGGCTCCGATTCCTGATGAAGGTGATTCCGATCTATACTCCAGCATTCATCATGTTTCTGACCAATTTGACACAATGGTTTTGGTTCGCCGGCAGAAAAGGTCATTATAGCATACCTGCAATAATGATTACACTTAAATGGTTTCACTTCACACGCTCTACTATTCTCCAAAGGTCACCATCCATCGCGTATTTTTGAAGGTATGGTTTTGATTATCTACTTGATTAAGTATTAATTGGATCTGACAATATTAATCATACCTTCCTTTATGTGCCCATTATTACACCTCCATATCATTAACCATCCACTTGTGCGACTTAATGACTATTTATGATTACCTGATAACCGCCACCTTTCTTAATTTGGGATAAATTCCAAATAATCCGATGCTCTGAAAATTTCCTAATTTATCCAAATCCACTCTTAGTTGTTCATGCATACTCTGTGCTTTAACCTCCATTGTTGGGATTTGTAATCTGTCGGACTGCAACACACTTTTGAAGGAAAACAACATGGGGATTCCAGCTCAGCATGAGCCTCCAAACATGCGAGAAATCAGAAGAAATGCTAAAGTTTTCTCTATTTTTCAAGCTGCGGGTTGGACTAAATTCTTCCAACTCCTTAATGGGTTACATTGTGAGGCAACTCTACAATTTGCCTTGAACCTTATAGAAATCCACTTAGAGGTTTAGGGGTTACGTATTGAAGTCTCTGAAGCAATAGTGGCTGAGGTCACTGGCCTTCCTCAGGTGGGCAAAGCTTGGTTTGGACGAAGAACCCCCAATCCTATAGCAGTACAGGATTTTCTTAGGGAAGGAGAGCACATTCAATCGTCACGGAGGGGGATAGCGTTGCAGTCACTGCCTCGGCCATGGAATCAAGTAGCGATTTTCCTCAAGAAGTATATCACCTGTGAAGGTAGGTATCAAATGGTTTATCACTCTGAATTTCCTTTATTATCTCATCTCCGTCATAGGGCCTTGCTAAACATTCCATTTTATTTATTCAATGATTTACATCATATGGCAGGGTTTGTCCGAACCGCCAAGCATCCAAACTCTTCCCTTACCCACCATGGCCTCATTAAATTAATAATTTTATGGGCCCTTGCTCAACAAAACCAAACCTGGGAGCAATCTATAGGTCAAGTTCAGGCACCCGTTCTTTGGCTCGGTGTTCCAATAGAAGAGGAAATAGAAGTACTTGTACTCATGGGGCTTGTTCAAAACCAAGAAGATCCGGCCAATCTACAGTTGGGGGGAAATGTAGAGCAACAGGAGGTTCATAGTCCCTCCAATTTAGTTGGGGGGGGGAATGAGACTGGAACGGAGGATTAGTCAGGAGATCAAGCAGAACAATTGGGGGAGAATGTACAAGAAAACCCCGTGGAAAGACTAAATAATAGGGCAGCTCTGACAGCAGAGGCTGAAACTGGAGCAACATTAGATGCTGTGACAGTTGAAACTGAAGATGTTAGAGCTATGATAACAGAAGAAAACACGGAGGTGTTGACCATTGAATCTTCCCCTGAATGGGGAGGAACCCTGATTGAGGAAGAATAATAAAATGTCGAAACAGAGGATACCCCTTCCACATCATCCGCAAATCTAGAAATTCCAGCACCACAGAGAAAAAGAGGAGATCAAAATATGAAATATGGGCATCACCACCAATAAGACGAAAAAGAACCAGGTCAGTCATAGCAGCAGAAGCAGCACGGGAAATATGGGAAACCCTAGAAGCACAAATCGAGTTCCCCATTCTGAGACCCAAAGAAAATGATGCCCCGCAGGAACCAGCTACAGAAGAACCTCAAATTGAAGGACTTCTGTATGAAAATGGGCTATTAAAGGAGGAAGTACAATCACTCCAAAAGGAATTAGAAAATTGGAAGGAAGCGTGCAGGAAACAGAGTGAAAGGAAGCTGCACACATTGGTTGAAGTTGGAGACCAATTAGAGGGGTCAACTCCTGTTGAGGTTGGTGATGAGGAAGAAAGAGTGGTTTTTCCTATGTGTGGATAAATCTTTAACGAGTCAGGTTACAAGGTCACAGTTCGTGCCTTTGTAACACAATATCCTGCACCTATAGCTGTGGAAGAACAGGGACAACCTAATTGGAAAGATTGTGAGGCTCCCCAAGAGAAACTCCAGCAAAAGGAAGTAGCAGATGAACAGGATGCTGATACACAAGAACCAACATCTTTGAATATTCCTGTTGAAATTGCCACCCAGATCGGGACAGATGCCAACCAGAGGAAGAGGTTATTCCTTATTTTGTTGAAGAAGTTTGCACTGTGACCCCTGAACCTTCTCAGTACACAGAACTAATAGGAATGGAACCCCAATAGCAGAATGATGATGAGGTTGAACAGGATGCTAATACACAAGAACCAACATCCTTGAATATTCTTTTTCAAATTGCCACCCAAATGGGGGAAGAAGAACCAGGGATTGAAAACGTTCTAAACTTTAACAAAGAAATTTGCACCATGACTCCTAAATCGTCTCGTGACACAGAGGTAATGGAAATGGAACCCCAACACCAGGAAGATGAGGAAGTAAACCAGGATGTTGCTACATAAGAACCAATATCCCTAGAAATTTCTATGGAGACTCTCAGGATGCAACAGGAAGCCAACCCCAGAATGGATATCATTCCTGATTTGGATTTAGGAGAGGATGAGCAAATGCAATCACAATCCCCGGGGAACACTCAAATCCTTAAGGAACAACTCCATATTGAAAAATACATGACAACAACTCTACAATCCCAGCAGCATGAAGAAGGAGAAGGACAGGGCTCTGTTACACAAGAACCAACAGCCTTACATCCCCCTGTTGAAGTTGCAGCTGATAATTGGGTAGATAAGGAGATTAAAATTCAGGAGGATGTTCCTCCACAAGAACCAACATCCTCACAATGAGCTACTGAAGTTGCTATAGAAGAACTCCAAAAAGAGGATGATGTTACACAAGAACCAACATCTCCAGAAGTTGTTTCAAGACTACCTATGGTTGAAGTTGTTGCAGAAGAAATTCCAGGCAGGGATGTTGTTACACAAGAACCAACACCCCTAGAAGTGATCTCAGAAGTGTAGGATGTTCAATGTGACACATCAGGTGATAATGTATGGACCGAAATTCCTCAAAATGTTATCAATTTGGATTCTAATCAGGAAGAACATCCTGAAGAAGAAGAAATCCTAAAGCCTATAGAAGAACTCTCGATCCTGAGGAAAGAAGTGAGGAAGTGGAGAAGTTAAGTGGAGAGATATCAGGAAGGGATCGTTTCCCTTGCTGAACATAGAAAGATCATCATCATACTAAAGAAAAAATGGGCAGAAGAGCTCATGACCCAGAAACTCCGTGGGGAAGAACTACAGAAGGAGCTAAAGGAGCTGAAAAAGTTCAAGTCCATGCAGGTGGAAAAAGACTAGCTATATGCTCTTTCTCAGGAATTATTGGGTACCAGAGTACCATCCTCTTCTTATCCTGTGTTCTTATTCGAGCAGTTTATTTGGTTTAAACTGAGGGCTGTGAAAGAAGGGAGATCATATGAAATAGAAACCTCAACAAAATTCCTGGAAACATTTCTCGGAAGTGATTTTGAGGACCAGAATTTTCTATGTGAGCTTTATTTGCATGAGATGGATTGTCCTTTGGACTACCATTTGAATCATGTTCCTTTCTCAGGTGATGTTCAGCTAAGGGATTTTTCCTCCTTTGTGAGCAATCATGTTCAGTGGGAAAGGTATTTCCAAAATTTCTCTCACAATGAGGCCCACTCAAATCTTTGGATCCAAAGCGAACCTCAGAATCCTCATCTTCTCCTTGCTCGAAACCAGAGTCTCATGTCCCATCCAGACTTGGCATATAATGGAACTTCAGGAAAGGGTTATTTCTACTTGTACCAGCCATATTTCCATGCATCAATGAATGGCTTTGGAAGGTAGTCAGCACAGATGGCAGGTTGTCTCTCCAACCCCTAGAAATAGGGACCCTTACTATTACAGGAATTTTGAACAAGCACTTTCCAGGATTGAGGGTTATGTTGGATGCATGAGGGAATGTGGGGTTAATTGGCTGGGACTAAAATTTAAATTTCCTCTCATCTTGTGGCCAACAAAACCGTACAGAGAATATTTCTCATTAACCAGGGTAGAAGAGCAGAGGTGTTGGATATATTGGGTTGTCCATAAGGGATTTGTAGAAAAAGAAGGAACATCTGAATTCCCATACAACTTTTCTTCTCTCCATGAACGAAGCATAATTCCAAATTCAAATTCAGAATAATGGAGGTTGTTGCATGAGGACATGCAACAGGACAGTTGGGGGGAGATGTTGGGCCCAGAAATGGCCCCTTTTTTACCACTCTTATCCACCTCTTTTTTCCTCATCCTACCCTATTCTGCATGCTAAACAGATGTTTTTTCCTCACTTGGTCCCTCAAGTCATAAAGGTATGGTTAATTAAGTCTTATTTTATTAATGCTTAGGATTGTGGCAATCGGGACCTTACATCTTAAATTATGCTAACATATGATGGTTTTATAAAGATATTTCGAGATATAGAGAATACAGGTGTAGCGGGCCGAACATGCCAAAGGAGGAATGGACATTCATTGCTAAAGCTGATCGCCATCCATTCCATCATTGCCCAAAGAACGCGGTCCCAGTGTATTATTCCATGCGAGCTATACAAGGGTAGTTGCAACAGATTGCGACAGATTTGGAGGCAACAGTGTGGCACTGCTCAAATGTAGCTATAATCCTTGGAATATCTTCTCAATCAACCAGGATTATTATTTCTAGCTAAAATAATAGCTTCCCTATATATGCTACTCTCATCTTGCCATGACTGTAACAACTTATTGTAATTAGGGCAGCTTGAAGATTAGAGATCTTCATGGCTTCCCGATAATAGTAGGAAGAGGTTATGATTGTAATGGCATAAATATGGGAAACCATTTTGAGCCAGGGGTTGAACATTTAACAAAATTATTGTATCAGCTATAATTAAGGTTGCGTTATTCATCTGCCATTTTTAATACAAGGAGTTTGATTCAGATCTCGGCGTTTTAATGTGTGTTACTTCCAGCATCTCTGTGTGAAGGTTGGGCCCGCCTTTCCACAGGGATTGCTGAGTTAATTAGGTCTTTATTATGTTGTGTGATTTTGTGATAATTTCCTTTCTTCATAGTAAGCTGCAATAGTTATCGATTTACAGTGTGTCATTGGATAATCAGTAATTGCATTTTTGGTAAAACTACAGTGGTATGGTATGTTAGTCGACTGTATAGGTTAATTATCTCTTATGCAACTGTGTGATAGCTGTAATATCCCTGTTCATCCCTAGTTCTTTAAATTGTTGTTTCCGTAGATCTTTGCAGTTCGTTCCTTTGCTTTTACAGTTGCATAATTTCTCTCCTGTACTTTGAATTTCTAGAATAGCTGAATTGAATTCATGTCCTTTGGGATTTCTAGAATAACTAAATCAGGATAATTGGGTGGATCATTAGATGGTTTGGAAATCAGGATTTTATTTTTTGCAAGAGTAATCTAGATGTTATTTCCCGAATCTTTCAATTCTAGATTAAGAATCGTAAGGTACTTGTGGCTGTATTTTTGAGAAAGTGGATTATATTAAGTAGATTATGGGATGAGAATGGATGAACAAGAAAGTAGGATCATTTACTTACAACAACTTAGTGTTTAAATCATATATAGTGCATATTATCCTTGAAATAAAAAGACTTCCCTGGGTTGACAATTTATATTGAACACTCTATATGTTAACTTTAATTAACTTGCATATAGGGTTCCCAACAACAACCATGTCAGAAAGGATCCAGACTCATCACTTCCCCTCAGAAGGAACCTTGATCTACAGAACACCAAGCTTCTCCCTGAAGTACTGAAACTTCACTCTAGCCATTTCTAGCATATAATCACATCAGGGCTGATTACGTCCAAGGATAACCTGTGAGCTTCTCCAGGACTGATTACATCCGAGGAAAACCTACAAGACTGTTTACGTCTGAGCAACCTACGAGCTTCTCTAGTATTTTATGCTCAGACAACCTGTCTCACTGGCTATGCTAGAACTCCCTCTTTCGAGAGATATTGATCTGGATCACAAACTGGAGCTTCACTGCTCCTCTTCTTATTCAGTTGTACTTAGTGCCACAGGTCAATACTTCTTGTTAAACCAAGAGATCACACCTGATCCCATACTAAAGCAGCACCCCAAAGTGCTCTTCATCTCAATGGCATTTCCTGCCCAATCTGAATCCACATAAACCTCTAGGTTAATCTTTTGGTTTGCTTCATATTTGAGACCATAGTCAACTGTACCCTTCAGGTACCTCAGAATATGCTTTGCAACAATCAGGTGAACATGTCCTAGATCTGTCAGGAATTTTCTCAATGTGTTCACATCAAAGCAAATATCTTGTCTTGTATTCGTCAGGTACATCAATGACCCAATCATCTAACAATACATCATGGCATCAACTGGATCTGATGAAGCATCACTCAATAGCTTCAAGTTCGATGCCATAGGTGTGGCCATGTCCTTGCATTCCATCATCTCGAACCTCTTCAATATCTCCACTACATACTTCCCTTGTCCAAGGGAGATTTCATTTGCACTCTGCCACACCTCCATGCCTAGAAAGTAGTGCATCATATCCAAGTCCTTCATCTCAAACTCGACAGTAAGTCTCCTTCTTGCAACTTTAATGAGTTCCACTTTTTCTGTCAAGAACAAGTCATCGACATATAACAAGAGCATTACTGGTCTTCTGCCTTCAACCTTGAAGCAAAGGTTGGAGTCTTCTTTACTCTCAGTAAAGCATAGAGACATCAGTAATCTGTCCATCCTATCATACCATGTCGAACCTCAGGATATTCTGTAGTCACTCCCTCTAAAGTGGAGCATCATTCTCCCTCTGCCTTTCGTACTCTATGTATTGAAACATTCTGTACTGGAGCAACAAGTAGCTTCCTCTGCTACTAATATTCTATGTATCCATCTAGGGTCACTGGATACCAAGATCCTCTATCTTGAACCTTTTCAAAAGTTCTTCTCGTACCCATCTGTGAGCTTGTCATCCTCTATAGGATTTCATTTTCAACCTTATAGCAAAGGTTAAGATCTTCATCACTCTAGGTGATCTTCAAGCTCCTCATGTATGTGGTATCCCATGGGTGCCTTCTAAGCTCGTACAAGGCTTTCTTTAATTTGCACCCATGAGTCTACCTGTCATGTGTCTCAACTCCCAGTGGCTGCAAATGTTTCTTCGTAGTCTTTTTCTTCTTTCTGTGAGAAGCCTCATGCTATGAATTTTTCCTTGTATCCCAGGATGTTTCCATCTACTGCATTTTGGATCTTGTAGATCCATATGGAAGATACTAGGGACTTTCCTTTAGGTCTCGATACTGCATCCTAGACATCATTCTTCTTGAACTGGTACTCTCCTTCCCTTTCTTCTTCTTGGATACTTCTTCAGAGCTGGAAGGTTCTGCATCAATGATGTCGCTCAATAGTGTCACATAACTAGAGTGTGTCTGATGCCTCTTGATTTGTTTGAAAGTCCAGTCATACTATTCTTCATCTTGGATTATTCTTCATCTACCGTTCTCTTTATATTCTTCTAAAGCTCTTTCTTTTGCTATGAAAGCTTCTTGGTTCATTTTCATGTATGCGTATTGGAGTGAATCTTGAACTGTCGTTACTTGTTCTTCGGAACAAGTCTCATCCTTCTTTTCTTGTAGATGATTGTACGCGATATTTCCTACATGTCAAATGCACCAGTCGTATGGTTAGAAACATTTCATAAGGAATATTTGTAATGGAAAATTCTTATGCATAATGATATAATCATGCAACTATTTTAGCCAATACAACATTCATCCATATCTCATGAAAACTTTCTAGATGCCTTCCATCTCTACCATGACATAATTGAGATTATGCACTAATCCAATATATCAACAAAGAGGTTTCATTCTAGATAACTAGAAATGGAGAGTTGTATATCACCATGAGCTACTAACCCATCACATGCATATTAGTAGTATACTGTCATTAATGCAAACATTCTATCATGCATAACACATCAACTAAATATAAACAAATGTGTAACCAAAAAATATCATGAAATGACAATTGAACACTTATCTTTATTTGTTTTGTGGGTAGACTCCTTCTTAAGCCTTCCGCTTCATCATCTTCTTCATTCATGACATCATCATTTCTTATCCAAATGCTAAGAGGGATAAGAGGTTCTTCAAGAATTGAGTCCTTCATATTCCTCATCGCTTGAGGGATCTTCTTTGAATCGTGAGAGCTAGATCTTTAGTTGCTCCATCTTATTTTCTCTTATTATGAGTCGAGCTTATTCCTGTGTGTGCTCTTCCCAGATTCTGTTGAAGGTAATCACTTCCTTCTGGCACACATTCCTCGAATCAATGAATCCCATGATCCTGGGAGGCCATTCAAGGTGGTTATAACAATATCTTATTCTTCTTCGATTTCTTCATCATAGCATCGAACACTTCCTTTTGGTGTCTTCAAGGATGACACATGAGGGATGATATGATATTTAATAGAATCTACAATGATTCTCTTGGCTCTATCCTTAGCCTCATATCCCTCTGGCTCCTAGACCTTTCTTACTGAAATACTGATCCAAGTCAATTTATTCAAGGATCATAGAGGTCTTATACTTCCATACTTAGAAGTTGTTAGCTTCACCAAGATTTTCATCAAGCTGGTGTGATAGGTCATTTTGAAATGAGAACCTCAAATGTAAATAACAAAAGATTAGATCTTATCGATTTGAGGTGTCCGCTCTGGTTTCGGATCTGGCTGATCTAGGGTTTGTCAGAGAAACCCTAATTTTTAAAATTTGGAATCTTTCAGATATGATTGGATAGAAATATGCACCTCCTCAAGGCGAGCTGTCCAATGTACTCCTTTTCTAAAAATAGTGGAGGGAAGCTCACGGAATAGGAAACCCTAGTTTTCCAATTTCTTCTATAGAAATGCCTGATATTGTTTCTGCAATATATATGAAAGTGATGCTCTTCTATGTCTGAAACTTTGCATTGAGGTATCCTAGTCTGTCCTCTTTCCAACACCATAGGTTTGAGTAGAATTGGTTACACCAATTGGGACTTATGATAGTTTTCCCAATATGACTTATTTTAGGACTGCTCAACATAACGAACTTGTATAGACTTCCACGTGTCAGTGTTTCACCTTCGGGGTATGAAACTTTTACCATAGAAATTAAATGTTGTGCCCTATTTATAACATCTTGTGAAATTTCATTTGGACCTTCGTAGCCCGAGATATAGCAATTTTACCTAGGTGTCATTTTAGGGATGAATCTAGGGAGAGACTGGAACCCTTATTTGGAGTAATCATATCTCCCAGAATATAGCGAATATTAGGATAAAAAATTTACACAGGGTACATTAGGAATTTATATTCGACCTGTAAACATTTCGGCTCCTAATCCTTCTCCAATATAGAGATATAGTGAATGCACCAAAACGACTAGTTTTAGTCTTTTAGGGTTTTCTCGTCTGGGGTCAAATTAGGGTTCGACTTTCCTAGAGTTTTACCCAACCAAAAATTTTGATCTTGGTCTCTAAATTTTGATTTTGAGGAGGAGAGAAATCCTATGTTGGGCTCACTCAAAAATTCCTCTTCTGTGAAAAGCCTTAATTTCCCGCGGTAGTGATAGGTCAAAAACTGAAAATGCCCAGAATCAAATTCTGCTTCGACAGAAAGATGCGCCCTTCAATGGAGAGTTAGCCTAGCCTCCTTTTTCTAATGATATATGGAGAGAGATCCAAAAATTAAGAAGCCCTAGTTTCTACAGCTGCATAGTGTCTTCTTCTCAAGTTAGCTCTGATACCATGTTAGATTTTTATCATTTAAGAAATATGATCTTAGGATCTTATCTGAGAGAATAACATGCACAACAATAATCACAAGAGAAACAAATATTTTTTCTTAGGGAAACCATAAAGGAGAAAACCCCTCAACTTCCTCAGAGATATAATGAGCACCAATGGAAAAAGTAAAACCCAAAAACACAAAGATGATCTCCGATAGTTGTTCTCTCTCTCACTTGTGCAAGCTCATCTTCTCTTACTCATGCACTACAGTTGAGTGAGTGTGTGTTTCAAATAGAGAGTCTCACTCTCTATTTATACTAGTTTTCCACTTGACAATCACTCACCAGGGCCAACTTCTCTAGGAGAGTCTAATAACCCTGGTACCCCTCAATTGTGGGGACTATTGCCCCGACTTACAACGGAGTGTTAACCTCAATTACTTTACATGACTTTATTATATTAATGATTCTCCTAATAGGAACATCGGGGTACAATGAAATACAATATAAGATATACAAGTGAATACATTCCGAAGTTACAAATACATCAACAGTCTCTCCTTCTTCGACATTTTCTTCAATGGCCTTAAGTTGATCCTTGATTTGAGAGACCCTATTCAAATAATAATGGATGGTTTCAGAGTGTTGTATCTTCACATTCTTGAGTTGATTCCTCAAGGTCATCTTGTGGTTGATGTTATTCCCTTCATATAGTTTGGTCAACGCATCAAACATCTTCTTAGGAGTCTTCAAGAATGAGATATGAGGGATGAGATGATCCTTGATGGAGTCTGCAATAATCCTTTTAGCTTTAATCATGTTCTTATTGTGAGTTTCTTTGGCCTCTTCTCCCTCTAGTTTTGGAACCTCCTCAGTGACATACTTGTCCAAGTCATTCTCTTCTAATATAAGAGAAATTCTATACTTCCATGCTCAAAAGTTGCCATCTCCCTTAATATTATCTTCAATCTTGGTGTGATTCATCATTTTGATATGAGAACCTCAAATGGAAATAAAAAATAAATAGATATTACCAATATGAGATGCTTAAGTTGCTTCTTGAAGTTGCTGATAGAGGGTTTGATGTATAAACCCTAATTTTCCAAAGTGATATTATTGAACTTATGCTTGGCTAAAAAGATGTGCCTCCTTAAGGAAGGTTGTCTAGTGGTGTCCTTTTCCCAGATTGGTGGATGGAAGCTCCAAAAATTGGATGCCCTAGTTTCTCTTGACAATAGTGATTATAGTAAAAAATGAAACTTCTATGATTCGTAATCTGCTTCCATCAAAATATATGCCTCCTAGGGTGATTTTAATTGGCACTCTTTTCTAGATGAACAATGGAGAAAAGTTTTGGAACTTGGAACCCCTATATTTTCTAGTTGCATAATGCCTTCTTTTAGGGTGGCTCCGATACCATGTTAGAGTTTGAAATTTAATTCAAATATGTTTTATCTTAATCTAATGCTATAGGATCACTAAAATATAGACAAGTGCGTCATAAAACAAAGACAAATATTTTATCCTAGGAAAACCTTCTCTCGAGAAAACCCTGACAACTTCTTTAGTATAGATTCGTCACTTAGTACAATGTCAAACAAATATAGAAAACCTAAGATATAAGATAAATTCCACAACTTCTTCTTCTTCTACCCTAGCAAACTTGCTTGAGTTTGCTGTGTATCCAAATGAGGGAGGGAACCTCCCTATTTATACTCTTCATGTGGGTGACCTTTTACCCCAACAGGTTTGACTTCCTAACCTAAATGGGTCAGACTCTCTTAAGGAGACCCAAAAATACATTTTACTATATTTCTTTTGGGGACTATTGCCTCGACTTACAACAAATTTTTTACCTCGATATTATTACATGACCAAGTACAATAATGACATCTCCGATCAGTGGAAAAACGTCTATGAAAGGAGGTATAATAATAATAATAATAATAATATAACAAATATAATATATTAATATATTTCGAAGTTACATTTTCAACAACATCTATTCCATAAGGTTGTAATACCTCGTTTTCTTCTACCCCATCAACACTTGTTTCTTTAAATTACTCCCAACCAATGGTGCTTGTTGCAACCCCAACCACCTTCTTAGGCACCATTCTTAATACTTTTGTATGAACTAAATAAGTATACCATTCTTCTTGTTGTCAACTTTGCCTTTAGTTGTCTCCCTCACAACCACATCCTCTACTTTATTTTTTGCATTTGCTACAAACACACCACCACATAAAACATAATTATGAGAATGAAAACCTTCTATATGCTCATATTTCAAAATTTATACCACTATACATTTCACCCATATTGTTCTCTTTATTTTCTTCAACCCATTGCTCCACAAGTTCATGCCACTCCACTTCATACACCAACACTAAACTTATAATCACTCTATTAGTCTTCTCCACTTCATCATTTGATGGATGTAGGTTAAACTTTGTCCCATGCTTCTAAAACTCATATGTATTTCTCCTCCCATTAAATGCATAAATATTCTATCAAAATTCCATGGCATACCTAACAAAATATGACAAGCATCAATATGAAACACATTGAATAGAATGATATTGCTATAACCCCCAATATTAAAATTAATCAAATATTGTTTCCTCACAAAGTCGTTATGCCTATTTTGTACCATGACACTCTATATGCTTTTGGATGAGGTGTACACTTAAATTTCAAGTTATGAACAAATTCATTTGACACCAAATTTCTTAACCACCATCGTCAATAATTAAATTACAAAATTTACCCTTTTCCTTACACTGTTTTGAAGAGTGTCTTCCTCTGTTCTAGTTCTATCTCAACCTATTTCTCAAGTTGCAACAAGACTTCGAACCTCGTCATCAAATTCTCTCCTTGCTCTACTCTCAATTCCACCCCTCATTTGTTGCTACCATTGGTTCTTCCTCAACAATATGACTACCCCTCTCTTGTCTTCTTCCACCCTTCAAAATTTATGGGCATTCAAATGCCATATGGCTATTTCATTCCACATATGTAGCAAATGAATTCAAATTTTCCTCCTCTTACCTCTTATTGGCCAACATCTTCCTTTGTCAATATTAAATCCTCTACCAACAAGTTGAGTGCTAGAGTTGATGTCATGTTCTCTTCCACTTGTTTTTCTTTCTATTGTCCTCTTCAATATGCTAGACCTATTCTCATAGTCTATTCTTTCCTTAGTGGTTTCTCCTCAATCCTTAAAACTACTTGGTAAGCATTCTCCATTGAACAAAAATTCAAAATATCTAACTCGCCTTGAATAGTATAATTTAGACCATTCACATAATTAGTGATGGATTATGGACTCTCCTCATTCTACCCATAATTTATAGAGAGTCTATAAAAGTCCTCCTTTAACTCTTTGACTAACATACTTAATTGCTTCAAATTCTGCATTCTTATCAACATATTTAAAGCATAATCCACACACAAAAATTTATTTTTCAACTATGACAACATCCTAGACTAGGTTTTAATCTTCTCTCTAGGACAACCTTCTCTATTTATCAACAACTTACCCCACCACAAAGAATCGTGACTTTTCAATTTCATACTGGAAAATCTAACTCTCATAAGATCTCTAATTTACAAAATTTCAAAGAACTTTTCCATTTCTCCTATCCAATCTATTAATTCCTTGGGATTTAAATTTCCAAAATGCACAGAATTATCAAGTTATGTTTACCTATAATATCGTTGATTGCTTTGATCATTATCTCTTCTAGTGTCATGTGCTCTTCTAGTTCTCTTGTAGTCTCTAATTCCACTTCATCATCACTGGTGTCTAGGGAAAATTTTAGGGGCGAAATTTAGCCCATGGGCTTTTTTTTGAGGTATTTTTTTCAAAAACAAAATTACCATTTTCCATTTTTTTCCAATATGATTTGCCCAAATTCCACGATATTAATTTTTTTTACTCTAAAAATCACCAAAAATGTCAAAAAACTATATAAAACCATTAAAATTTTTAATATTTAAAAAAATATCGCCAAACATTTTATGGTTGGAGATTTGATCATTTGGAATATTTGCCAAGGTTTCTATACTTTAAGAAAAATATGGGTCCTTAAAATTTTCTATGCATTGTGTCTTTCACTACATGTGCAATACCTCTCCTCTGAGTTGCCGCTATGGCATTCATTTTGGCCATCATTTTCCTCACCATCACTACTAGGTCATTCACATATTTTGCACCCTTTAGTCTTCTAGGTCTTCCATAGCCTCTTCCTATATTTGCCATCACTATGAGTCTATTATGGTGCATCTCTTCTTATGTGATCCCTAATTCACCAACATTTCCAAAGTACTTGATCTAAGACCAATTTCTCTTTGGTCCTCCCCATCACAAGTTCAACCTATTGTGATACTAATTGATGCAGAGGGTCAATGCCTCCCTACAAGTCAGAGTAAAAGTGCAACAAAACAAACCCACTTGTATTTCATATATCTCTATAATATGAATCAATCATACATAATATTAATTAAACACAATTAATTATGTAAAATTGAACAACAACAAGACTTTGCATATTTTATTAATGCACGTGGCCATGCTCTCGAGCCTCCATTACAATAATTTACGCAACTACAATTTACCACCGTAGATCTCTTCACCAACTACCACTTGAGGGGTTAAACCTAGTACTTCAACAAAATTGACTAGTTCCTGGCTATCAATCGTGCAACCACTAATCGAAGCTTTAGTCATAGGCCAAAGGTGTCTTTCTTAATTGTGGGCATGTGATTTTATATAAAATTAATGGAAATTGAATAGCTCCAACCATTCAATTGCCAACAATTTGAGTTGATCAATGGATTTGTTCCTCTCCTCAATGTGCATTTAAGCTCTGTCTTTTGAAATGGATTTTGTGTTCTTGAGTAAATAATGTGCCCCTTCATTTCTTTCATTGACCTTCCAACTATGTAAACCCATTACATGTATTTATTTAATTATTTTTTATGCATGACAATCATTTTCTATTTTATCCCATTCTTCTTCAGCACTAACTTAAGGGTCCACATCAAAGAATGGTTCAATCAATATACGAGGTTCAAATGCCCCCAACTCTTTATATAGCCACAATGATGCCCAACTAAAACTCCATGCACTTACACAAAGCCTTCTATAATAAGTACTAAGTGTTGTTATCTCTTTTATGACCACATACTTCTTCTCCTAACAACTTCTCTTTCATGGCAAAACCCATGAAGAATTACCTCTTCGTCGTAACATTATTGAAGCAACTTTTATAACAAATTATAAAATTGTAACAACTTATGTAACAAAACAACCCAAAGCAATTAAAACGTATCAGATAATTAGTTACAACAAAGATGCTTTTTTATAGCAAGATCTAAATGAAATTGTAAGAACATGATGCCATTATCTTGATTAAAACAGTATATATAAACAATTTAAGTTAATGTCCCCATGTCAGACTTGAGACCATATACCGAGCCCTTGTACCTACAGCCTTTGGACTAGACTCAAGAACCTAGGTTTCATCTCCTCTCAACTATTTGTAGGTGTTCATATTTCTCAGGTGTATTCTGTTTTATATAATTGGTTTAATCCTAAATTTGACTAAAAGTGCTAGCTCAAGTACTCTTTTTTTTTAGTCAATAATTAGGTCAAATGCCTTGCATTATTACATATATAAATATAAAGTATATAAAGGTGTAAACCTGCTCACCCGGGAATATGTATTTGACCATATGTTCCGGCTGGTTTAAACTAATTAAATAGCTAGAGAAAAAAGATCACTAACATGTTATAAGTGACGACATCACAAGGAGACCAGGCAACAAGGATGAGAAGCATAGACTAAATTCAAATCACAAATGTTTGCACTTTGTGTTAATGTTGTTCTATAGTAGCTTCATAGAAGTCTCACTTTATGAAACACCCTATCCCAAGCCAAATCAATGAATTTCAGATTGGCTAGATCCCATGGGTTGGAATAACACTAATAAGATTATAGGTTAGTTTTTTTTAAGTTGGTTACGTAAAAAAATGTGACAGAAGTGTTATTAAAGATAAAGTTAGATTCTTTGTATTAGTATTGTGTATTTTTTATAAACAAAGGATTTGTGTTAATGAAAGTAGTATAGATTCATTTTAAGTTTTAATTTATTAAAAAAAATCAAATTTTTTAGATTTAAATACAAATGAAGGGAGTGGTAACAATATTTTTATGTAAATATCTTATTTATTTATGGTATTTCCATTTTTTTGTAAATTTGGAGTTATTTTTAGTATTTTTTTTTTTTTGCAGTATTGTATATTCCTGAAACATAAGACTTTGTCTCAATAAGAGTAGCATACATCTATCTTAACTCATAATTTTATTAATAAATATTTTTTAGATTTAAATATAAATGAAAATATTTTTTAGATTTAAATATAAATGAAAAGAGTAGTCACAATATTTTTATATAAATATCATATTTATTGTATTTCCATTTTTATATAAATTTAAATTTTTTTTAATGTATATATAATAATTATATTTAAAATCTTTCTTTTTCATATGTATTTTTCATATATGTATATACGTGTGTTATTTTTTTAAAATAATTATTAAAATTTAATAAAATTAACTTTAAATGAATTTGAAATTGTTTTCACTTAATTATAACAATCTTTTAATAATATAAATTAAATATAATGATTATGATGATGGTGGTGGTTAAAATCCCGTGAGACCAAGCTTTGGTTTATTGGACCTAAAGAAACCAATTATTTACTTTGTTTTAAAATTTTATTTCTATGCTCAAAGAGCTTGGAGAGAACGGTCTGGAGCTCACTATAATTTTGAAAAGTTAAAAGGATACTGTAATTTTGATAAGTTAAAAGGCTAGAAAGATTGGTATTGAAACAAAGATTATGAAACTGAGATCTAATGTAGGTGTACCCAAAGTACTTTAAGAGAAAGTGATTTTTATCCTTAAATTTTTAAATCTTATAATAATAGCAACACTAAAACCAGACAAGTTTCAACGTTGAATTGCTCCAATATCCCTCACGTATTAGCAGGTGTGTTGCCACTCTAAGGATTGATGTTGACAAAATACAATGGATGCTGTGGTTGGTGTGCTTTTTATTCATTTCATGATTAAGGAGGGAGTTAAGTTGACCACTTTTATTTTTATACATAATTTTAATTAGTTTTTCATTGCTTAAGCGCACTGTAATCAAAATTTTAAAAAAATCCAAAACACTTACGTTGATACCATTTATTTTGGAAGCATATGTTTAAATAGTGAACGACATTCTGACTTATGAGAAACTGTCAAATTACTTATGATTTCTTTTTGAAATAACAACGCTGCTTATGAATGATCGAGACACGAGATTGGTACTCGAGAGAAAGAAAAAGCTGCCTCTGAGCGATTGGAATTCGACAGAAAGAAAAAGTTGGAACAGTGCCCTTCATTATTTCAAAAACGACACTCTACCCACTCCAAGAACAATGATCCAGATCTATATTTACGACAAGTAATTGCTTTATTTTCTGAGATCTCTGAATTGAATTGCAGAAAAAGAAAGAAGAGTGTGGCTGAGTTCCTGTGGGCTGTGTGACAGAAGATCTTGCCTCTCTCCAGTGTCCTTTTTGTTTTGTTTTTCATTATAATGAGGCCAGGCAATCCTTTGAGAGGCTACGGAAGATTATCAGAGGAGGCGGCTAACAACATTATTAGGGCCAGGAGGAAAAAACTGGTGATTATTCTCTCTGTATCGTTTGGCCTACTTATGGCCGCTGCACTTATTTCTGTGTCAGTGGGGATCCTTGTTTTTGGCAGCAATCGGAGGACTAGATCCCACTCTAACGACAATGGAAATGCTAATGCTGCAGGAGGTTCGAATTCGTCTTCAAATTTTTCCAAAGAAATCGTTATGGCCTGCGGCCAGACATTGTATCCTCAGCTTTGCATGTCAACGCTGGTTACTTATCCGGGTGTGAAACATGTGAAAAAACCAAAAGATCTTGTTCATATTACAGTCAATGTGACCATGGATCGAGTCCAGCGAGCATACCAGTCTTTGGTTCTTAATAGCACAACCCACAAAGAGGCCCTGCAAGAACGCGCTGCCTATGAAGATTGTGTGGAGCTTCTTGAAGATACCATCTATCATCTCAATGCTTCAATGGCAAAAATAGGGACAATGTCGATGAATCCCAAATCATCCATGTCGTACATTGCCGATGTCAACACTTGGCTCAGCGCAGCTCTCACAAACCAAGATACATGCCTGGATGGCTTCCAAGAATTGATTATTGGGAACTTTAGCATGAAGTTTAAGAACGAGATTGCAAAAGAATCAAAGAAGTTATCTGAATTGGTCAGCAATTCTCTGGCTATGTTCCAGAACTTGTTTGGCGATTATAATCATCATGGTTATGATCATAACCCAGAGACTAACAATTTTACAGTAGCTCAACCTCCTATACAGAAACGGAGACGGCTCTTGGCAGATCAGATGAATCATGCTGGTCTGAATGATCAAGAATTCTATGAATATTATGGGTTAATTGATGAAGATGGTATGCAGGAATTCCCTCGGTGGTTATCGCCCAGAGATCGTCGACTTCTGCAATTGCCAGCTCCGACGCTCAACGCCGATGCTGTTGTGGCCAAGGACGGGAGCGGCAAATATGTGAACATATCCGATGCTGTAATGGATGCACCTTCGAACCTGAGCAACAAGCGATACATAATCTATGTGAAAGCAGGGGTGTATAATGAAACAGTTATTGTTCCAAGAAAAAAGACCAATCTCATGTTCGTAGGCGATGGCAGAGGAAAAACTGTGATCGAATTTGGCAACAATGTCCAAGATGGCTGCACAACATTTCATTCAGCAACCTTTGGTATTGTACTGTTTCAGAAATTTGTAAATTTTTTTTATCATATCCTTTGTTATTATATGTTATAATTGTATAACGGTAGTATTAATGAATTTCTTGGTGATAGGGTTTTGTGCTGGGTTTCAAAAGTTATACACCAAAACTTGCAGAGGCTGATGAACATTTGAAACCCAATATGTTGGGAATTTGCATGTATGGTATAACTGTAGTACTTTTGGGAATTTCTTGGTGATAGGGCCTTGTGCAGCGTTTCAAAAGTTACACCAAAACTTGTAGCCGTTGATGAACATTTGAAACCCAACACAACAAGGCCCTAGTTGGGATTTTGAATGCATAACTATAGCACTTTTGGGAATTTCTTGGTGATAGGGCCTTGTGCAGGGTTTCAAAAGTTATACCAAAACTTGGAGATGTTGATGAACATTTGAAACCCAACACAATAAGGCCCTATCACAAGGAAATTCCCAGAAATGCTACAGTTATATCATACATGCAACTTCCCAACTGTAATACCATGCAGATAATTTCTTGGTGATAGGGCCTTGTGTTGGGTTTCAAAAGTTAATCTAAGATTTACAAGTTTTAACAATTATACCATGCCCTTTGTACCAATACTCCAATACTCCAACAACTGTACTGTTTGTCTTTGTCTACCTTTATAGGTGGTTCTTGACTTTCTTGGTTGTACCCAATGTCCTCCATTGAATTGATCATTGCTTGCATGCATTGCAGCTGTATCTGGTGCAGGATTCATTGCTCGGGACATTACATTTCTCAACACCGCCGGCCCGGAGAAGCATCAAGCCGTGGCTCTCCGTGTGGGAGCGGATTTTTCAACCATCTACCATTGTAGTATCGTTGGCTACCAGGACACACTTTATGTACATTCTCTCCGTCAATTTTACAGAGAATGCGAAATCTATGGCACGGTAGATTTCATCTTCGGTAACGCAGCCGTGGTTTTACAAAAGTGTATCATCTATGCCAGAAAGCCTCTGGCCGACCAGAAGAACACCATTACTGCTCAGGGGAGGAAGGATCCCAACCAAAATACAGGCATCGCAATCCATAATTGCAAGGTGATTGCAGCAAATGATCTTGTTCCTGTGAAGGCCTCCTATCCAACTTACCTGGGAAGGCCTTGGAAACTCTATTCGCGAACTATTTATATGCAAACATTCTTGGACGATCTCATCAATCCTGCTGGCTGGTTGGAATGGGCAGGAAATTTTGCATTGGATAGCTTATATTATGGGGAATACATGAACTATGGGCCTGGCGCTGGTCTTGCAGGGCGTGTGAGATGGCCGGGTTACAGAGTTGTTATGACAGTAAACGAAGCCATTCAATTCACAGTGCTTCAATTCATTTCTGGTTCTAGGTGGTTGCCATTTACTGGGATTCCTTTCATTGGAGGCTTGCTGCTTAATTAGTTTATTTGAACATCAAGTAAATACCATATGTCCTATTCTGATTGTACTCTCAAATGTAACACAACAAGTTCTCTCCAATCTTTCATTGTATTCATAATTTTTTTTAACAAAATAAAACATTTGATTTTAAATTTTACATCTATATTTTGTTATATTCACAATATATTCTATAATTATATATTCTATAATTTGGACTAGGGTAAAAGAGTAATGATCCTGGCAGAAAGAAAATTATATTCTATAATTTGGACTAGGGTAAAAGAGTAATGATCTTGGCAGAAAGAAAAATTACAAGAAGATTAGACAGATGTAGTCATGGTTATAAAATAGAAATAAGTAAATATGATAGTTGTATAGAAATAAGTAAATATGATAGTTGTTACAAAATCTAAATAAGTAAACTAATAACTAAATCATAAATAACCAGTTGTTTGTAATATTAGATTTAGTAACTGAATCATAGATACTAGTATCATACCAGTTTAGGGTGGATTAAGGCCTATGTTTTTTCATCTACTCATGAGGATGAGACAAGTGTACTGTAGAGATTGATTTTATGGTAAAGAATTATAATATATATATATATATATATATAAAGTAATGGGTAGCTAGCTCATGAATGAATAACTTGAGCAATGCATGGATAATTAACACTTTAGGGAAGATAACTAAAAGAATGTAAGATAAAAAGAAAAAGAATATAAAAAACAAGTGATAATTGATAAATGGATAACAAGAAGAATGTCACTGATAACATTTAGCTAGGCATCACAGTTAAACCCATTTAACTAGAAGAATATGAGCAATACAAAACAATTTCCATAAACGCCCGATGCTAGGATGAGACAAGATTGATTCTATATGGTAGTCGTTAAAAATTCAAAATAAATAATTATAAAAAAAAAGGAATATAAAAAATCACTTGTAGCTAGCTAGAAAAAGAAAAAGAATATAAAAATTAATTGATAGTTGATAAATGGATAACATGAAGAATGTAGGTGATAAAATGTAGTAGGCATGGATAACTCACACCTTCTTTTTTTTTCTGGAAGAAAAAAACCTGTCCTTGATATTCATTAATCTGAATCAAAGGGCATCTATTGTGCCTTCCCTTAAAGGGATACATACATATAATGTCATCAATGAGCTCATAGTTTGTCTATTCCAAGAATGAGTCCCTATTCATAAGGGCAGGCCAAGGGGGAGGTCAAGTAGAGCACTATCCAAACAAATATCCGTAATCCATAAGGAGAGATGTCTGTCTCAATAGTCCAAAATATTCCGTGAATACAGCAGCTGCAGAGTCGCTATCAAGAGGAGCCTGCTCCAAAACATCAAAGAGGTGCATTATGTATAAGGAGGCAAAGCTCCCGCACCAAGCTCAAAAGAGCTGAAATGTATCATGAGAGACCATGTGGCCATCAATAAATTCTGAGAAAAGACCACAACCTGGAGCCAAAGAAAGGGCAGATTTTGATAGACGGTCTGCAGACTGGTTGTGTTCACGGAAAATATGGCTAAAGTAAAGGTGGTGGAAGCAAGAGATGAGTCTTCTTGTATCCAAACACCAATGACTGAGGGTAGGAGGTTTTAGGGTAGATGTGCCCTTCGCCCAACCAATGACGACAGCAGAGTCACCAAAGATATTCAATTTTGGTATGCCAAAAGACAGAGTAACATACAAGAGTGCCCAAAGGGCAACCAGTTCTTCTTTAGTGTTAGTGCAAGTACCATCCCCCAAAGCAAACTCCAATGAATGGGACTCATTCAGGAAAGGATAGAAACCAGCTCCACCAAAACCACTAGCAGCAGCTCCGTAAAAAAAACCATATGGGAAGATGAGAATAGGTCCAGCACCAATAGCTCTCGGTTTTTTCACCTTTGAAACATCAGGCTTATATAATTGAGAGAGGTACATGATATGCTGAAATGTACACATGAGAGAAGGTTTTTTCCCATCAAAGATAGCCCGATTCCGCTCTTTCCAAAAAGCCCAGATAGCATAAAATGGAAGGAAACAGATGACAAAGTGCTTGGAGAAATTAGTAATCCAGGAGCTCAAGAAGGAGCTGAGATTGTCTGAATAATGTGGAGGAAGAAAGTGATATACATCACTCATATATACAATGACATTATTTCAAAAGGTGTTGCACACTGTCTTCGCCCAGGCCACAGAGAGCACAACATCCAGGACCGATCCATCCACGTTTCTGTAAGTTATTCCAGGTCAGGATCTTATTAGCCAGAGTCAGCCAAATAAAACAACTTATTTTCAACGGCATAATACTAGACCATACCAGAGCGAGCAGGGGACATCCAATCGGAGGAGAGGAGGCATATACAATACCGTCATAGATCAAATTTGCAGTAACAGAACCATCGACATGGTTATAGTCCCAAACTAATCGGTCAGAGCATGGATTGAGTCTGATACGAGCTCCTTCCAAATTGCTCGTAAACTCCTCCCAGAGAACTTTCCAATCACCGGCAAGATTAAGATCATCAACTGTGTACCAATAGGAGTGCTATCCAGGCAAAATATTTTGAGCCTGAGAAAGTGTAGATATGCCCAAGTCCTCAAGAAAATCTATGAAGTCAGAGGGTAGCTCAGGATAGCGTTGAGTACCAATGATCGGGTCGATGCCCAGTTGTATGTCCATGCCATTTCCCACATGCCAGGAAAGGTACTTCCCAATCCAAGGAAGAGTGTGAATGAAGCCTTTCCAGAACACTGAAACTTGCCAAATGGAGAAGTCTTTCTTCCTGATCCAAGACACAATAGAAATGTTCTTCAAATACTTGCTTATAAGAATATGATGCCAAAGACCATTATTATGAAGGACCATCCAGAAATGCTTTGCTCTTAATGCAATGCTGAACCAAAAGAAATTTTTGATGCCCCAGCCACCAGATGCTTTTGGCCAAGTGAGGTGCTCTGAACTCACAAGATGATATCTGCACTTATCAGTAGTGGAGCCCCATAAAAATGCGAAGGTAAGGATTCTGAGCTTGTTTAAGACCGATTTAGGTATAGGGGCCAACCCAAACAAATAGATAGGGAGACTGGAAAGAACCGCTTGAACAAGAACCAGATGACCACCGAGAGAGAGGAATTTATAAGACCTGTGGGATGTCCTCTTTTCATACTTCTGAAGTAACCAATGCCAATCATTAGTCTTATAGCCAAGGGCTTGAGAAAATATCCAAGGTACTTGAAGCCTGTGGAGAGAGGATCCATCTTATAAGGCATGAAACAGGAGATGGTATGAAGGATATCGTCATCAACATTATTGAAAAGGAAGACTGACTTTTCCATACTTATACACATCCCGGAGGCTTTACAAAAAGTGCTGAGAATAACTTCAAAGGCCATCCATTCCCTCAATGTTCCAGTTCCAAGGAGAATGACATCATCCACAAAGAGAAGGTGGGTCAGAGCTAGTGAAGAGGAAATTTTAATACCTCTGATAAGACCATTCACCCTAGCATCATTGATCAAAAGACTGAGCCCTTCAATCACAAGAATGAAAAGTAGTGGGGAAAGGGGATAGCCTTGTCTGATACCTCTGGATGCTTTGAAAAAATTAGATGGTGCACCATTAATCAAGACAACAAAATTTGCTGAGGTGAGGCAGCCCATAATCCAATTAACTCCCAAGAGAGGGATCCCAATTTGGATTAATATAAGCCTGATGTATGACCAGTTAACCTTGTCAAATGCCTTAACCAGGTCCAATTTGAGGATGAGAGAACAAGTATTCTTAATCTTAACAGAGTGAAGGGTCTCTTGGGTGATGCCGATAGACTCAACAATCTGCATATTCTTAAGGAACCCAAACTGTTCTCTGGATATGTGCGTGTCCAGGAAAGGCTTCAATCTAATAGCAATGACCTTGCAGATCAGCTTGTACACCAGATTACAGAAAGAAATAGGTCAAAAATCCATGAAGGTGATAGGCTTATCCTTTTTGGGTATTAAAGCCAGAAAGGTGGAGTTTATGGAAGGTGTAATGTGACCAGTAGTTCTAGCAAAATCAACCGCAACGAGTAAATCCTTCCCTAGTAACTCAAAAAAGTGTAGGAAAAACTCCACATGCCATCCATCAGGGCCAGGACTCCTGTCCTTTTTGAAAGATTTAGGAGCACCCTCAATCTCAGATAACGTTACAGGATCAACAAGACAGTGAGCCTCCTCATGAGGGATCATAGAGGGGAAAAGCATGACAACTTTGAGTTGTGCAAGGAGGCAAGTTTGTTTATCATCACTGAAAACCTGAGAGAAATGGTTAAAGCCCAGCATCTTCAGCGCACCCTCATCATCAATACATATCCCAACACTATCCTCTAGAAACCAGATAGCATTTTGGTTTCTTCTTCCGGAGGCAAGAGAATGGAAAAGTTAGTATTGGAATCACCCAATAAAGCCCACTTTGCCCTGCTTTTAAGCTACCAGGTGAGAAGGTAATGGTCCAATAGCTTCTTTTTCTTAGATCAGAGAAGGTTTAAGTTGTTATGCTCTTCCAGGAAGAGGATGCCCGAAGAGGAATTCGAGAGGAGGTCACCAATGTCCTTATCAATCTTTAGAGAATCAGACTCAAGTGAAGCCGATTTTTCTTTGGTCCAGACCTTAACCTCTTTTTTTAATAATCGTAGCTTGTGGGAGAGGTGATCAAGCACGTTTTCAGGGGATGAAGGTGAAAGATTAGGCCATAACTTAGAAAGCCAAAGGTTGAAGTCAGAATCAGAAATCCATGATCTATTGAACTTGAAAGGATAGGTAACGAATCCAGCTAGTTTATTCCATTTGAAGCAGATCGAGAAATGATAAGAGATGTTTGAAGGAAGGATGTCCAAAGGAATGAGTAGGATCTTGGAGAAATCCAAGAGAGCGGGAAGGGAGCTACACATGGTCTCTTGGAGGAGAACCATATCAGGAGCAATAGAGCGAAAAAGTGTATGAAGGCTACAATGTTTGGTCTTGCCTCCTAGACCTCTAATGTTAAGGGACATAATCCTCATCAAGGAACTCGTGGGGGGGAAGACATAGCTCTAAGTCCCCAAGGAGGCTTCCCCCTGGCATCATTTTTGATATGGACAGAGAGTGGTGTGTAAGGAGGTGAGTCCGAAGACAAATAAACAGCTGGATCACGAGGATCATTTTTCTTCTTTCTAACAGTCACGTTTTCGAAGCGGATATAATTCAAATGAATGGTCGAAGGAGAAGTGGGCATTTTGGCAGTAAATATTGATAAGGATGTCTATGGAGTGGGGTCAGAGAAGGAAGGAGATGAAACGGGGCTAGGTAGCGTGGTGTTATTCAAAGGGGGGAGTGTTCAGTGAAGGAAGGGGCGGGAAGTCCTCAAGAGATGTAAGGGGAGGTACAGGGGGAGAGGGTAAAGAGTCAGGGGGGAGAGGGGGGTAGTGAGGGAGAAGGGTTTTGTAAGGCTAGTAAGGGTGCCGGAGAGCGGTCGAGAGGGTTAGAGGCAGGAGAAGCACCAGATACCAGAGGAGAGTTCATCAAAGCAGCATAGACAGGAGAAGAAACCGAAGACTGCCCATTATCCAAATCATTTATGGCCTCAAGCACAGAACCCAAAAATTCTTCAAAGAGGGAGAGATTGTGAGTAAATACCAGTTTTCGGATGAGTTGGCAAGAGTTTTGAGGAGGGGCTGCACGAGACAGGAGAGCCACCTTTGCTTAAGACAGACACAACATTCACGAGTCAAGGACAAGTCCTTCGTAGGTGACCCGTTTCATGGCACCTGTTGCAGTGGAAAGGGACATAGAGATAATCCAACTTCTGAACCAGGAGCATCTATTTACAAAGGATCTCAACCTCCGCCAGCAAACCATGAGAAGCATCCATCTCCATAAGCACCCTTGCTAACCTTTTGTCAAACGAGAGGTGAAAATCCTCATCCACCGCAACAAAGCGACCCACGGTGTTTGCAATATCTTCCAGGATACTCTTGTGCCATAGGGGGAAAGGAAGAAAAGGTAAGAGAACCCACAGATGGCGCTTAGTCACTCTTTCTTTCAGAGGGTCAAAGTGGGCATGCCACCTACCCAAGACCAGAGACCCTAGTCCCACTCTCCATGTAGAGTTCAAAATAACCAAGGCATGGTCGGCTTCAAGGAAGACAGATACAATCCAACCATTGGCGAGCAGGCTAATAGTTGAGATGTATGTGATAAGAGGCTTCCAATGCTCCTGAGCCCAGTCCACCCATGATTTCTTATTCATATGAACGTATTCCAACCTGCCAACCAAAGCCCGAGAGCACAGAGAATGCACACGCTCCATGTAGACGTCATGGCTAAGCACAAAGTGAAATTTCCCTTCCAAGGTCTTCATGCTTTTTGCATTTCGCTTACGATGGTGACGAGTCAGGGCAATCTTGTCATCCATGGAGAGAAATACGGGAAGTCAACCATGACCCACATAAAGGATAACACCGAAATCCCCCACTGCCGGAGTCAACACAGTCGGAACCCACACTGTCGGAATCAAACACTGTCAAAACCACAAATGACAGGTGAATAACAGGGCTCATACACAAACCCGAGCAAAGACCATAAACCCACATGCCAAATACAACGAGAAACCCTACTGACCGACAAGGGTGTCAAGGAAAATCAAAACCCATGAACAGGGATCCCAAAGAGCTTCCCCAAACAGACAATGGGAATAAAGTATACCCCTACCCGGGAGATAGGACAGAAGAGAAAAGAGTCAACCCGAGTCCGTGAGAAATCAAACCCTCCACACCAAAGTCTCCAAGAAGAAAACCCAAAAAGGAGCAATAATAAAAAACCGTGGAAAGAGGAAGAGGACAAGGGCACAGCCAAAAAACCATAGCGACCCGCGGCGAAAAGGACGGGACCTTGAAACCACGGTGAGACAAAACAAACCCTCCACACCAAAGTCTCCAAGAAGTCAACTCTGAAGGATGACGGAAGTAGACCAAAAAGCCACATACGGGCGACGTAAAATCCATGCAGGCTGGAAACCCGGGATCAGCGCAGAAACCCCATAACCAGGCTACTACAAACAAATAGAAAAATTCCCACTTTTTCACTTGGTTGGTACTAGTCCCCTTTGATAGGGGAGGGACTCCAAGACGTCGCCTGCAGCACCGAAAACCAGTGCAGAAACAAAGACCAGTAGCCACAAAAAGACAACTAAGAATCACAGTAAAGCAAAAGGGTCATAAAGGGATGATCACAAATGACCTAGTATACTATGAAGGGAGAATACCCAGAGCCACACAGAGACTGGAATGATAGAGCGGAAATACAAAGCAAGGATCCAAGAAGGACATCGTGAAACCCTACCAGAAAAGAACACAGCATGATCGGCAGAAAGGAAATGTAGAGATACCCAGAAAACCCTAGGAGAGCCTGAGTGTCTGGAAAGCCGCAAAAACTCAGGGAAGGCTAGAGGGGATCCAAAAAACCCGGCCATGGCGACGAACAAAGCCATTACACAATGCAGCAAAACCCTCGGATAGCGCTGCCATCGCTTTCATTGATGAATTTGTATTTAGATTGTTGTCCCACATATGACCCATGGATAACTCACACTTAAACCTATTTAACTAGAAGAATATGAGGAGTAAAAACAAATTTCCAAATTCTATTCCATTCCATAACTATTTCTTAGCCATTTGATCTATATAGACCTGATCCAGCGACAAACTATATAGATGTGTTACAAACTATGTGGGTGTGCTAGTATATAGATTTTTATTAATTACAAATTTAATAACTATACTAATCATAATGATCAAATATATATGATAATTAAAATATTGAAAAGAGATATAGATTATGTTATCTTCATGTTTTTTCAACTTCATTGTTAATTTTCTATGATGTTTTGAGAAAAGTATCGCATGATCAATTTATAATAATAGTATGTTTTCTGGGTTTTTTTGAGTTAATGAAAGACCATTTTATCTATACTTCACAGATGAAAAGCTCTTTTATGGAGTGCACTTATTTCTTAGATGCTTTGACCTTGCAGAATTTATTTTTTCTTTTTCATTTTATCTTTTTGCAGTGGGATGGCCAGCGTCATACCTCTTTTTAACCCGAATGTATCACATGGCTTGTTCTGTGGGTGATAAAGCTGCATTTATCACTTTAAGCACCATATTTAAAAAATAATAATTGTTGCAGGCACAATATATAGTACATATTATATAGTCTACGCAGAGCAAGAGATCACGGATAATAGTTGACAGATTTTATTTTCCGGAGATCGTAACAACCCACGACGATTTTCGGCATTATTCGTTCCAAAATTTAATGAAAAAACATGTTTCCACACTTATAATTATAATGACTGAACAACTTTACTCCAAGGATTTGAAGCATGAGATTTTATTTTGAATAATTACAAACAATGATAACAGCTATATTTCTGGGCGAAAAATATATTACATGTTATTGGGCATTAAATGCGACGGCGGTCGCACTGTGCGCCGTTGGATCTTACTTTGGAAAGGATCCGACGGCGCACAGTGCGACCGCCGTCGCATTTAATGCCCAATGACATGTAGTGTATTTTTCGCCATATTTCTGGGTTTAGTATATTTTTCGCCATATTTCTGGGTTTAGTATATTTTTCGCCATATTTCTGGGTTAAGAATTTAAAATTGGTTAAGAGTTTATTTCTAAATATCTAAGGAAATCTCACATGAATATAAATCTATCCTCTTAGAAACCATTAATAAATTGTTTGTTTTCCTTGGAAATTTTTGCTCTTAATTAAAAAAACTTCATATAAAATAAATAAATAAACTAATTTTCTGGTCACATGCATTACATATATTAGGTGTTACTGTGTAAGTCGTTGAAAACTAAAACGGTTTGAATATCTTAAATGTAAATAGAGTATAGAAGATGCTGAAGCTTGTCTTATACGCTCCCTAAGTCTCGTCTTCTAAGTGGTTCACGCGGCGATGATAAAGTTAGAATGAAAAGGACGACATAAATGAAGTCCTCTTATAATTATAATATCTAAATAAATTAGATTTTGTGTTTTTGTTGGTTGGTGGCCAGGAGAGATGTTGGTCAATTCTGCTAAGATTTGAATTTTGTATCCAAAATTTATTATTATTGATTTTCTATTAGCTAGTTCTTGTGTTGGACTTTAATTGGGAGGATTACTAACCCCTCATAGGAGTTTAAGTCTTCTTATGACTCACTCAAAACAAAACTAGATCCCTATTATTAGTACATGTATTTGTTTGGTGAAGAAAATCAATGTGTAACATGTTTAATGTGTTAACATGTTTATTCATGTATGTGAAGACTATCTTGATTAAGTTGAATACTTATTAGTACGTGTATTTGTTTGGTGAAGAAAATCAATGTGTAACATGTTTAATGTGTTAACATGTTTATTCATGTATGTGAAGACTATCTTGATTAAGTTGAATACTTATTTCAAGAATTAAAGTCTTCATCACAAAGCCCAAGACCCAAGAATGTCATGGAGCTTTGAGATATAAGTTAAAAGATAATGTAAACGAGTTGTCTAACTAGGGGACGATTTTTAAGTCTATTTTTGGGCTGGTTTTTACTTTATTTTGGCTATGAATCTTTACTGAATTTTCAAAACGTGCAAAAACATTGCGAGATTTTACAGAGCATGGGTGCTTAGGGTTTTCGTGTCAAGTGATTTCATTTCTGCACTTAAAATTGTCCAACAAACAACAAAAATTACAAGATTTTGAAAATCAGCCAAAAAGTCAAAATCGTCCCCTAGTTAAACAACTCCTAATGTAAATACTATGTGGTCGATTAATTAAAGACGAAGTAGTGTAATAAATAAAATATACGTACAGGTTATAACCATATCTATGTTACTTAAAAATAGATAGTAATAATGAATCATATATATATATATATATATATATATTATGTATATGTTACGGAGTAACCTACTTATCCGACCATTTGCACCGATCGAACGATCGGCAACGTCAGATGTGACCGCTCACGTAAGCCAGGTTGTTCGATCGGTGCAAATGGTCGGGTAAGTAGTGAAATCCATATGTTACTATGATATATAAGAAAAAGAAAAAAAGTTTATGGGTTATATTTATATAAATAGATAAAAAAATCAACTTCATGTAAGCATTGAGTTAGTTTTCTATTTTGCATCCTTTATATTGTATTTATTAGGTTAGGCAAACAAATCAATATTGAAGAGTTTATATTTGGATACAATCACGATACAATCCAAAAAATGTAGAGAAGTGTCATAGGGTTTTTCATGAGATTTTTTAATAGAGTGGAGTTCAATCATAATAATACAATTACATATGTTAACCTAACAAGTTACATTGTTAACCTAACAAGTTTGAATCAAACTAAAACTTCAAAATAAATAAGAACTTATAATAAACTACTATATACAACACTATGTGAATGAGCTCCATTAGCTTTAGGGCTTTCGCATAAAGATGCTCCCTAAAACACACAACAGGATTTGAACCCGAAATCCAACGTCATCCGACATTTCGCACAGATGTGTCGGACAACAACCACTGAAAAGAATGCCGATCAAAAAAGATTTATAGCACCGTCGAATATCCGACACAAAGGCGTCGGATATCTGACCCCTAGAGTGTCGCATATCCGACCCTTGAGCGTCGAATCTCCAATGGTTGGATGTCGGATATCCAACGGTAGGGTGTTGGATAACCGATGGTCTATAAACCCAATAGTGTCGGATCTCCGACCCCTTAGCGTTGGAGATCCGACGAGATGTATAGTTTTTTTTTTTAAATGTAAGGTTTACATGATTTTAAATTTATGGTCCCATATTTTCAATAGTAACTATGTTAAGGTGTCGAATATCCGACGCATGGCCATTGTAAATATAAATTGTTTTAAACATTTCGACATATTTGTTGTTGAAGTGACGGACGATTTGCAAAAATTATTTGTTCCTCGACGGACTTTTTTAGGAATTGTTTTATTCTTCGATGGGCGGTTGGGGGAATTTTTTTTTTATCGATAAACAGTTTGCCGAGAATTTTTTATTCTTCGACTTCTCTCTATTTGACAAAATGTTGATGCGTGGAACTTGATTTTTTAAGACAACCAGTTATATTCATTAACGAAGTTTGTGACAAAATGTCAAATAGAAATATTCCGGATCCAAACGAAGACAACCGACAATTGCTTGCTAGACTATGGGATGCAGCGAAACGAAGAGGTGATGGAAAATGTTATTGTCCATGTACCCAATGCAGGGGATTTAAGAGGAGAAGAATATTGATCTCAACAGCCACAAAACATTGCAGGGAACATGGACACGCTGAGGGGGGGGAAAAATATTGTCCATTTGTAGGTTTAGCATTATAAAGGTTATTATATTCGTTTTTTTTGGTAATTGTATGTATTATTTTTATTTTTCATATATTAATGTATATCTATTGATGTTTCCATGTATTTATATTAAAGGAAAGACACCCTACAGCATATCGTCCAAAGGAAGTGCTTTCAGAACAAGTTCAGGATCAGGATCATGGAGCGTGTATGTTTAATGGAGAACAAGTGAATCATCATATTGAACAAGATGATCATATCGATAATGTAATTGAAGATGATGGTGCAAATACATTGATCCATGATTCATTTAACATTAGAATGGATGATGATGATGACATTGATAATGAAAATGATGATGACTTTGATGATGTTCACGATATACCTCTTCTCGATAGGGCATATGAACCCCTTTATGAAGGCTCTAAAACAAATCTTCTCTCTAATGTATTGTTGATAATGAACTTGAAGGTTATGAATGGTCTTTCAAACATTGCAATCACATGGATGCTAAGGTATGTAAAATAATCCATCACATATATAGGATCGTGATAAAGTTTATTTGTATTCCTCTAATAATTGTATTGTTAACTCATTATTGATCATCGTACGGATGAAGCTTGTTTTGTTAATATTATTTATTTATTACATTAACAAATTTTTTTAATTTTTTTGTAGCTTGATAGCTGAATTTTTGTTACCACAATCAAATATTTAACCTCGCACATATTGAGATTTATCTTCCATCATGAAAGAGATTGGAATGCATTATGA
Source organism: Pseudotsuga menziesii (assembly GCA_001517045.1). Taxonomy (NCBI): domain Eukaryota; kingdom Viridiplantae; phylum Streptophyta; class Pinopsida; order Pinales; family Pinaceae; genus Pseudotsuga; species Pseudotsuga menziesii. The sequence goes on from LPNX010662539.1 coordinate 371,143, forward strand.
AGCAATTCATGCATGCCCCGATGACCATGTTATATATTATAACTAGCATGAATTTGCAACAGAATGTCCGGAATGTCATGTAAGTAGATATCGTACAAATAAAGTAACAAAAAAGGTGCCTCAGAAGGTTCTTCGTTATATTCCCATCATTCCATGTTTGCAATGACTGTTCAGGTGCAAAAACATAGCGCAATTTATGGATTACCATGCCAGGAACAGAAGTCAAGATGATGTTATCCGAATGCCTACAGATGGTTCTGTTTTTAAAGATATGCAGGAAAAGTGGCCTCACTTTAAAGAAGAACCACGTAATCTTAGGATTTCTTTGGCAGCAGATGGTGTTAATCCATTTGCACAGATGAAATCCATTTACACAGTGTGGCCTATTTTTGTTATCAACAATAACATTCCTCCATGGTTGTCAATAAAGAGGGAGCACATAATGTTGTCGATGATTATTCCAGGTTTTTTTGTCGAAAACTGTTTTATTTATAATATAGTTGTGGCATCTCATTTGTCGTATTATGTTTCTTAATTTCATATATATATCTATTATTTTACTCTTGTGCATGGTTTATATATCTTAATGGTTCTCATAATGATATATTTTATATGTACTTCAAATGAATCAGGTAAGTTCCAAGTCAAATATATGAATGTATACATTGAACTTCTTATGGAATGGCATAACTATGTATGACATATCTAGACCAATACGACAAAGGAAATTTCAATTCCATGCAATGGTTGTATGGACAATACATGATGCCCCTGGGTTAACTTCATTTTGTGGTTTGTAATTTTAAGTTCCACTTTAATTGCATTTAATGATATGGAGTAGTTAGAATAGTTTATATATGAATATATTTGACATAGATATTCCATATCTAAATATTGTAGGTCTTCAGACAAAGAGTAAATTTGCATGTCTAGTTTGTGGTCCTAAGATAAAATCTTGTCGTTCAAAAAGCTTAAGAAAGGAGGCGTTTGATGAGTATAGGCATTTCCTCTCTAAGAACCATAGGTATAGAACAACTGAAAGAAATCTTTTCAATGGGAAGCAAGAGACTGTATTAAAACCACGGAGAATGACACCTCACCTTTGGAAGATGCAATACAATAGAAATCATCATCATGGTACGTATGGATCATCGTATATGAATTGTTATGTATTTTAATTTTTATTGTGAGTTGTTTGCTGTAGTGGCCATATTTGATTTATGATGTAATTTATTTATAAACTAATATTCATGATGTCCATCATGATCATGAAGGCATTAATGGGCTTCCATGAGGAATGAAAAGTTATCCTATTCAATTCAGCAAGTTGCCCTATTATGAGCACCTACAAATTGCTCATTTGTTTGATACAATGCATATTGGAAAGAATGTTACTGAAACCTTATGGTGACTACTAGAGCTAAGGAGGGAGAAAGATAAAGTTGTGAAAGCTTGCAAAGACATTCAAGAAAGCAACCATGCAATGAAAGACGTCATCCAATTTCATACCAATGGAGAACAAGTTAATATAAACTCAATTCCATGGATGTTTATAGAGCAACAAAGCAATGTTGTCAAAGAAGTAATGCAGTAAATTAAATTTCCCACTGGATTTTGTGCAAACTTGAAGAATATCATAACCAAAAAAGGTGCTTTGCGGGGGTCAAAACACATGATTAGCATGTCTTCATCAAGGTAATTATTATTGTTATGTCCATATAATTTGTTCTTGTTTGTATACTCTTTGTTTAATAAATGGCATGGTTTGTATATTGATAAAGTATGTTCTACCTCTCTCTCTCCCGGACAACTTCAACAACAATGTCAAACAAGTTATATATAATCTTGGTAAATACATGAGGTAACTAGCGATTACTTGCATGTGCTTAGTGTTTGTTTAATTCTCCGTATAATTTATATTTTTTTTTGTGCACTATTTCAGCATATATTGTAATTTAATGTTTATTTTTGTCGTCAGTTGTAGATGGTTTACATCTAAATAAATCCATAAAGAAGATATAAAGTATTGGAGGAGAGAAATTCCTCGTCTCATGTGTGAAATGCAAAAGCATCTACCATCGACATTTTTCAATGCACGGGAACACTACCTCATACACCAAGTTGAGGAGATTGAGTTGTGTGGACCTGTGCACTCAAGGTCCATGTAGATGGTTGAGAGGCACTTGAAATTTAGGAAGGATTTGGTGAGACAATGAGCACATGCGGAGGGTTCTATGATGGAAGGATATACGGTATACCAAAACATGTTGTATGTTAGTGAATATCTTCCTATTTTAGCATCAAAGATCAATTTACATCGCATTTGTGATCCGGACTCCAATAACAAATTTGAAGGGGAGAAATTGAAGGGGAAAGGTAGATTGAGGAAGCTGAAAGGTAATTATTAGCTAGTGGATGTTTATTATATCCTTCATATTCTAATTGTATTTTCTAGTCATAATTGCTTCAATTAAGAGCATATACTTTGTTCAGGAGATTTACACCTTTCTTTCATTTTAATGGTTATTGTCATTAAACAGTTGGTCGAGAATGGGATGCAAGTCATTTATACATCGCAAACAATCTTAACTGGATGAAGGTATGGATTGAACGTTACACACAACCGGGTCATGGAATATCATGGGAAGGTGTGGCTTCATTGGTAAAAGCAGTACAACACAATGGAGATAAAAATCTAACAGAAAGGGAAATCGATTTGGCATATGGTGTAAAAGATAAAATGGCAAGCATATAATTAATCAATCCCTCTAAATATTTTATTTTGCAAATTAATTTTTGATGTACATGTTCTTCTTTTCCATGTATTGTTGCATAAGGACTGAATGGTTGTGTAATCTTTTCGTGTATTGCTTATTGCAGGCAAAACACCATAAGGCTATGGTCTACAATGGAGGCAGATATCGGATCAAAAAATTGGATGAAACAAAGGAAACATCAGATTCTGGGGTTTCAGTTGTCTTTGAGGTTACCAATGTTTCATCTAGAACTGACAGACATCCAGAAGTCTCTAAAAATCGATACTATAGGTATTTGGAAGATATTATATAGTGTGACTTTAAATCCTTTAAGGTAGTTCTATTCGTTGTCAAATGGTACAGGTTACTATTGAATCAACATGATCCCAATAGAACTATTATTGAACATGATAATGGATTTACCGTGGTAAACACAAGGTTGTTTGAGCCAGGAACATAGCCCTATGTTCTTCCAAGCCAATGTGAACAAGTATTTTACTCAGAGGTTCCAGGTAAAGCGGGTTGGTCGTTTTTTGTGAGACATGATCCAAGGGGAAGGCCGATAAAGTATAACCTAGATGCTAGTAATGAAGAGGTTTCTCTGGAAGAAGAATATGATGACGAAGAGCATGATCAACATGAGTTAGCTGACGATGATGATCCAACAGAAGATTTCCAAGAAATAGTTGAATCAGATGATGTAGCAGATAATGCTGATGAAGATTATTTCGACAATGACACGATGAGCATAACTGATGACGATGACGATGATGATATGGCCAATCCTTACAATGTTGACTATGTATCTGATGATACAGATGATGACTTGGATGAAGAATACGATGGCATGGATGAAGAAGAAGATGAAATATATTGAAAGGTAAATATTTAATTAGAACTATTATTTTATCTTTCTTTTTTTTAAAGAGTTACTAACATCATCACCATCACCATCATCTTCATCATCATCATCATCATCATCATTTTCATCATTGACATCAACCTCATAATCATCATCATCATCAACAACATCTTCATCATCATCGTCTTCATCGTCATCATCATCATCATGGTCTTCATCATCATTGTCGCCATCATCACACATCATCATCTTCATCGTCGTCGTCGTCATCATCACACATCATCATCCTCATCGTCATCATCATAAGGCAATTGTCATCATCGTTGTCTTCATGATCATCATCACCATCATCATCATCTTCATCATCATCATCATCATCATCATCGCCATCCTCATGATGATGATAATCATCATCAACATCATCATCACCGTCATCATCATCTTCGTCATCATCGTCATCATCATCATCATTATCCTCATGATCATGATCATGATCATCATCACCATCATCATCATCTTCATCATCATCATCATCATTATCATTTTCATCCTCATGACGATGATAATCATCATCAACATCATCGTCGTCATCATTATCTTCATCATTATCATCGTCATCCTCATGATGATGATAATCATCATCATCATCATCATTGTCATCGTCGACATCAACATCATAATCTTCATCATCATCATCATCAACAACATCATCATCAACATCTTCATCATCATTGTCATCATTATCATCGTCATCCTCATGATGATGATAATCATCATCATCATCATCATCATCATCATCATCACAATCATAATAATCATCATCAGGATCATCATCATCATCATTGTCATCGTCGTCATCAACATCATCATCATCATCAACAACATCATCATCATCATCATCATCATCATCATCATCATTGTCATCATCGACATCAACATCATAATCATCAACATCATCATCAACTTCATCATCATCGTCATCATTATCATCGTCATCCTCATGATGATGATAATCATCACCATCATCATCAAGATCATCATCATCATCACAATCATAATCATCATCATCAGGATCATCATCATCAACAACAACAACATCATCATCACCATCATCATCATCATCATCATCATCATCATTGTCATCATCGACATCAACATCATCAACATCATCATCATCATCGTCGTCGTCGTCGTCATCATCATCATCATCATCATCATCATCATCGTTATCATTATCATCGCCATCCTCATGATGATGATAATCATCATCATTGTCATCATCAACATCATAATCATCATCATTATCATCAACATCATCATCATCATCAACATCATCATCAACATCACCATTATCATCTTCATCATCATCGTCATCATTATCATCGTCATCCTCATGATGATGATAATCATCATCATCATCATCAAGATCATCATCATCATCATCATCACAATCATAATCATCATCATCGAGATCATCATCATCATTATCATCGGGATCATCATCATCATCATTGTCATTGTAGTCATCAACATCATCATCATCATCAACAACATCATCATCATCATCATCATCATCATCATCATCAACATATATTTGGGACCCATAGTTCTAGAAGTCGAGGAATCTATTAGATATAAGAAGTATTTCAAGGATAAAAAAAATTCCTTTCATTTTATTGGCTATATCAAACAATTTCCTTCTCATCACTTTTTGATTGAAAGGTTTGCCAGTATTATGCTTTTTTTTTCAAAAATTAATATTTGAAGTAAACTAAGTTTTACTTATTCTTAATGTTGGTGGATTACAAAACAAGTATCTTTGAAGTACAGTAAGTTTTACTTATTCTTAATGTTGGTGAAAAGTTCATATCACTACCTATATGTGGATATGTGTAGAAATTAACCTTCCAAAAGACTACCATAGGACATGTTGTTAGAAGCCATTGACTATGTTGTTGTTAGGACATGATGATGATGATGATGATGAGGGGGTCATGATTATGAAGACGATGATGACGTCGATGATGATGATGATGGTGATGATGATGAGGAGGAGGAGGAGGAGGAGGAGGACGATGATATTGATGATGATGATGATGATGACGATGACGTTGATTATGGAACATCATCATCATAATCAAAGTCATCATCATCATCATCGTCCTCTTCATCATCCTCATCATCATCCTCTTCATCATCATCATCATCACTGTCCTCTTCATCATCACCATCATCATCACCATCATCGTCATCATCACCGTCGTCGTTGCCATTACCATCATCATCATCATCATGACGATGATGGTGACGATGATGACGTTGATGAGGATGATGGTGATCATCAACATTGCCATCATCATCACCATCATCATCACCATTACCATCATCATCATGAGGATGACGATGATGGTGGTGATGATGATGATGACGATGAGGGTCATGACAATGATGATGAAGATGACGATGATGATGGCGATGACGTTGATGACGATGATGATGATGAGGGTCCTGATAATGAAGATAACGATGTTGAAGACGATGACGATGACGACGATGATGATGGTGGTGATCATTGCCATCATCATCATCATCATCATCACTGTCATCATCACCATTACCATCATCATGATGATGAAGATGATGACGACGACGATGATGATGATGATGAGGGTCATGATAATGAAGACCACGATGTTGAAGACGACGACGACAATGATGACGATGATGATGATCATGATCATGAAGATGATGATGATCAACATAAAGATAATGATTAGGTGAGATTGTAGGGATTAGCTGAGATCACCATCATCATCTTCATCTTCAAGGGTTTTGTTGTAGGTATTAGGTGAGATCGCCATCATCATCATCATCATATTATAATAAAAAATACTATTCCTAAGTTAAAAATACATATAGCTAAGTTAAAAATACTATACCTAATAAAAAATACTATTATGGCAATACATATAATATAAAATAATATATAATAAAAATAAAATACATATAATATAAAATAATATATAATAAAAAATAAATAGTCTATTTCGACATTGTCGCGACTTGTTTTGGATAGTTCTATGCAATTTGGAGATTTTTGTGAATTTTGGAGTAGCTACGGTGGAGCTCAAGGTTCAGAATTGGAGCTCACGGTTGAGAATTGGAGCTCACGGTTGAGAATTGGAGCTCACAATTCAAATTTGGAGCTCACAGTTCATGTTTGGAGCTCATGGTTTTGATTTGGAGATCATGGCTCAACGGGTAAGAATCACCTCATTTTTTGGGCATGCTGTGACAAGGGTTTTTGGGCATGCAACCGGTTCATGGTTTTAGATTGGATGGGCATGCAACCGGTTCAGGGTTTTAGTTTTTTTGGGCATGCAACCAGTTCAGGGTTTTAGTTTTTTTGGGCATGCTGTGATGTTTGTTGTGTATTCCAAACTGAAATTTTAGATGCCCTAGATTGCCACATTACATTAGGACAGATGAGAGCTAGGGGCAACATTATCTCTTGGATCACCGTAGCCCACCCATCATCGGAGCTGCAAGGGAGTAGGGAGAAGTTCTATGTGAATACTCGACCCAAATAGAGCAGTGGTTTACCTTCAGAAATAGTTCCCACTCTTTATTACATGCCAAGATTTTGTTACAACAATTATAAATCTGACTTGAATGAGATGAATCCCCCACCCATATATGCTTATAAAGGGTTTGTCAATGTTGGAATGAACTTGATTAACCACTCGGTTTCCAAAATTGATCTAACTTGGTTTATGGATGATTGGATTTTTATTCATGTCATTTAGAACATCCATGTCTATATGTATCCGAGTTATTCATCAAATCGAATGGATAGCATATACAACAGGGGGGTTGTCTATTGGACAGGGGAAACACATGGATTACCAACATGAGGGAAAGCCATTGAATATGCGAATGCTTGGACTATAATAGACCACCTTGGTTGGACACTAATGCAAACTTGTGTATGAGTTTGAGCCAACATTTACATCCACTCTACAGGATCTCCAGAGAACTAACATCATTATTTTTCCATTACTATAAAGGAGATGTACTAGAAGATTTGCCTGGACTTGTTGATTTCAATGTTAAGTTGAACCTAAATGACAAACATAGAGGAGCACTAAGCAAGCTACAACACTTTGTAGGAAATCGAATGAGTAGAGATATAATGATGTTAGTTCTTGGAGATCCTGTAGAGTGGATGCTTGGTTGCTCTATAGGTTCCAAATATTTAGGTTCCTCACTAGATGCTTCACTATATGAATCATATATGGGGCCCCCAAAACTATGAATATTGATTTCAAATATAACATCCAACTCTTCATGAAATGGATAAATGCATGCATTTTCCATCTCATCATCAAACAAGGGTTTGCCTACAAAATATTCCTCATCAGAATCTCAACAATATGGACCATCTAATTCAGATTCTTTGGATGAGGTAATATAATAGGAGAATGGGTTCTTTCATAACCAACAACCCAAAGGGTCTCTGTCTATACTGCCTGCTTCTTCACCAACTTGAATCCTTCCTTATCAGCTTTCAAACATGGGTTTTATTTGCTGTGCATGCATTTACATTGATCAGCTAATCACAGACCATGTTTGACAGTTTCAGCTAACCCGCATTTGACCCATATTGGCTGATATGGATTCTGAAGTCTGGCCAGTCTGAGCGTTACAATTATTGGACGAACCCATCACATTTTGGTTCGCATACAAATTGGTTTGATTGTTTTTATGTGAGTTATCTCAGCAACCGGTTCCCAAATAAGCTATTAAGCTGACTCTACCCAAATGTGATCTTAAGGGAGGCGTAGAGAAGGATTCAAGTTCCACCATAGCCACGATAGTTAGAGTTTTTTTGCTCACATGTATGCTCGGTCCGTTGGAGAAGGATGAAAATCGGTCGCTGCCCCGAGCAAGATTGTTGAGCCATGTTTTTTTATAAGAAGAAACTAGAACCTAACCCCTAGATCATTGAATATCATTATAAAAGCCCTAGGTTAGAAAGAAAATCGAACCTAACCTAGTATTTTCCAAATTGTAGCGACAACAGGGGTTTGCCAGAATTCTGCCAAATGTTATGGATTTCTTCTTTAAGGTGTTTTATTATAGAAATTGTTTGTGTCAGAAATTGTTACTAAGGCTAGGGTAACAAGCCAACACAATCTCAAGAGAAAAAACTCAATTCAAACTAGGGTTTAGGGTTTTGTTTATGTGTTTTTGGTTGTAAGCTTCAAGATCATGCAGGGAATACATTCAGAGTAAAAGCAACAACTAAATCATAGACATAAACTGATAAAGATGCCCAAACATATCACAAAAATCCAACAAAGATACTATGTTGTGGTTCATACATTAAAAGATAAGCATTACCAGAAAAAGACATCAACTAGCAATGAAATTACCATTTAAGAAGCAAAACATGCTCAATAAAAAAGCCAACATAGACAAAATGTGGGGGAAAGATTCATATATCACATTATTTCATAAGTAAATGCATATGAGAGTTACAGTACCTATCTCTGAACAAGTCTGATAGTACAAGCAGCTAGCAGACCTCCTGATGCTCCCAAAAATCAGAACCTTAACAATGTCTTGCTATCTCATCTAAATAGGAAAGTTCTTCCAAAATCAATTAGGTTTTACCCTCTAACTACCTCCATCGAGTCACTAAGTAGGTAAAGTAAAAAGTGACTTTTACAAAATTACAAATGCTAAAAATAGCAAATGCTTAACAAAAAGATAATGTTTATCTAAAATAACCACTAACTAATAACTGCTTTATATCTCCTTCGCTGCCTCAACAAGGAGGTCAATTCCATCTAGCCTTTGAGGTTGTCTTTTGGTCTTCTTTTTCTCCTGCTTCAGCTTGATCATCTTTTGAGTGAGCTTTCTGTTCTCTTGCTGCAGATTCTTTATTGTGCCTTCTAATTCTGAACAGTGTTTGTCAGTCATCCGTTTTCTTTTAAGAACCTC